>VYZQ01056275.1:0-20728 GCA_013400655.1 Mystacornis crossleyi
TTTTTTTAACTTATTATTTTTAACAGAATCAGAGAAGTAAAAAAAAGAATAAACCTAACATGAAGATTTTCTTCCAAGAGAAGGCACTGTTGCTCCCAAATGGCATCCTGAGGGAATGGCTGCATGTGGGGAATTTGGGGAATCACTTAGAAAGCAAAGCCCTGTCTATCTTATTATCTTCATAAATACTAGTTGCCAACACACCTAGGAGAAGTGGAACAGCACAGAAAATACTGAAGTTGGCTTGTCTTGATATTTAGAAATATTCAGCTGGGGTTGTCCATATTCCCTGTACCATTAAAAATAACTGAGCAATGGAAATTGATCCCATGTCATATTGGGAGCTTTTGATATTCCCCCTCTTATGAGCAAATACAAGGAAATCTTTATGTTTGGTGCTGTGAGTCAGTGCAGCCTGGCTGGTGTTTGAAGCATTATAAGCAAGTTTCCTATATGATGAATATCCAAAATTAAAAACTTAAATGGAAAACACTTAAAACCAACTTTACCTTGGATAAAATATTTCTGGAGCTGGATCAAAGGAAAACAAAAAGGCTGGCTTACTTGTCAGATCATATCTGTGCTGAACTTCAAGGTTTGATTTGTATTATTTACATGGAAAAGGTCCCAAGAAACCAATTTGGCACTAAATATCTTCATTACGTTTTTTCGCTTGTATGGGTGATTAAATCAATCTATGGTTCTTGTTTTAATTTTTTTTTGAAAGGTGCAGTCATCTGCGAATTGAGGAGCTTTTCTGATGTCATCTTTGTGCTTCAGACATACTTTCCCCCCCTCCTTTAAAATTTTTTTTTAATAAGGAAACTTTTAAAGGAGCATGTTTGCTTTACTATTAGAGTTTCTAGCAGTCCTTCCAGTAACTGTTTAGAATTAAAGGTGTATAGTAACTTTTTAGAACATTTTAACTCTAACCGCTGCAGGTAACAGTAAACCAGATTAAAATATAACCAAGTCTGTCTGTTAGTTCGCCTGTTCCTCATCCTGCATTTATCAACAGGTTCCCTGAATGCTGTGTGTGAAACTCAGCACATGTATTTTGTACCATGCTATGCACAGCAGCACTGTGTGCTTTTACATGTTAGAGTAAGTGAAGCCTCTCCTTTAAAGTCAATGTAAATATTGCCGATGACTTCTCATGAACTAGGGTTTCACCTTCTGTGCTTTAAAAATGCCTTCCTTGGATTTATTTCATTTAGGGCCTTTTTTTTTTTTTTTTTTAATTTGAATTGATCAGTTTGGAGGAGCTCCCATTTTACTCTGTTTGGACACATTTTGTCCTTGCAGACAATTCATTTAATGTGGGTAAGGGACACATCTTCCCCGACAAGTTAAACATCCTACATCAGCTTTGCGATTTCATTGTATTTGCAGCAAACATGTTTCTCTGATATGCATATACAAATCCAAATATGATTTAATTTAAACCCAGATTTATTTCAGGTTTTTTGTGGGTTTTTTTTGTTTTGTTTTGTTTTGTTTTTTTAATGGTTTGTTTGTTTGTTCGTTTTTTGTTTTTTGGGGGGTTTTTTTGGTAGCCTATTAATCAATTCTCCTCTAAGAGAGGAGCCTTCTAAAAACACACAACCACCCCATAAGGATGGCTTGACTGATAGATTTTCAGTGCCAATATTTCAGATGAGACAGATGAAAACTTCTGTGTGGGATTCCAGCTGGGAGAAGGAGCTCCTGGAGGACAGGCTGGTACCAGCTGAACTAATCCTGGCAAGTGACCAGAGTAAATCAGGCCACTGAAAGCTTTGTTTTGCCCAAAGGGGTTTACTGGTGTAATTACCTCGGCATAGTCATAGCAGGAACATTTCCTTAGTCTAGACAAGCTCTAATACGTAAAATAGATCTATCGTTTGCAACTGAAACATCCCGACGTAGCTGAGGCCAGGGACAAGCCTCATGTTCTCTTTTCCATATCGTCTTTCCTTTGCTGGTGTGTGCCCAGGTACAGCAGGATTTGGGGTTGGGTTGGAGCATCCTCCAGGTTGGTTGGTTTGCAACAGAAAAAAAGGTCAATCAGTGGCTCAGCCATTTCCTGACTGGATTCACTCTGCCCGTCTTAATCTTGAGGGATTTTAAGTGTTTATTTGACTTCATGCATTGATCTAAATATACTTAAAGGATTCCCTGACAGCTGCCAGAAGTTTGCTTTTAAACTACCAACAGAAAATTGACTCCCTGACACTGCAATATTTAGGTTGCTTTCTAGTATCTACATGCTTTTCTGGAAATGTTTCCAGCTGTTAAGACTAAAGACTCCATTTTTTCCCTTTGGGAGTCAAGTAGCAAAGGCAGTGCAGATTGCTGACTGGGGCCAGCATCCTGCTTTCTCCAGGAAGAGGATAATCTCTCTCAAAAGACTTCATCAGATGTCAAAAGCCATAGTGTGAAATCCATTTTTGAGCCTGTGATCTTTGATCACTCCCTGTGTGTATAGCACAAGCCATCATCAAATCCCCCAATTTCTGTTTTTTTACCCTCTGTTCTGATTTTGTCAGGTTGTAAGACCATCTCTTCAGGCAATTTTCACTAAACAAGTCTTTTCTTTGTTCCTGATACCAGTAACACTTCAGATCATTAAAGGACTTTAAAAGACTAATCTATTTTTCACCCTGTGTGTTTTGTTCACCTCTTGCTGTTGGAACTGGACCAAGCAACTGGCACTGCATTTAATATTTCTTATTACTCTCACTGTCAGGTTCTCAGGCGCTTGCCCAATGCTGAAAGATCAGAGTTTCAAACAGGAAGGAACATGTTTATTTGTTTACAAAAACACTTTTCCAGGGTTGCATCCTGTGGTCACACAATCATCCAAGAGTCCCTGCTCCGATGACTCATGCCTCTAAATTAAAAGGATCCATGAAGACAGATTTGCAGAATCACACTAATTTCTTCCACAACCATTTCCCCATAAACTATAGGGAAAAGTATGTTGATTTTTGGGTCTATAAAACTTGATTTTTTATGAAACCAAGGTATATGGCTCCTTTTTTCTCTGAAAGTGTCCTTTACATTTTAAGCAAATCCTCACAACCCGGTGGAAGTTGCCTCTTGCTATGCATTTGCTACAATTCACATAGAGTACACTTTGTCCTGGGATTCCAGTTTGAACACTGGATGGAACAAAGTACAGGAGAAATCCAAATATTGTTCTTTTAGTTCAGGCTCTGCTCAGACATGCTGTCCAGGCTGCAACTGAGCCTAGTTAAGAGGTGGTGATCCAGACCCATCTTCCAGCTGCTTCTTCCCTTGTTGTGTATCTCCCACCAAAGGTGTTCCATCAGACAGGGCAGTGTGATTTCACACATAGGCACCCCCAGCTTGCTTTTGCCTGAATGAGCTCATTTCTAAAGGACAGCTCTGGTGTTAAAAGAGTTAGTGAAGGGAAGTGGCAGTCACCATTCTTGGCAGTGTTCAAAAAACCAAGTTAATGTGGCACTTTGGAATATGATTTAGTGTGCATGGCAGTATTCAGTCAAAAATTGTTCTTGATGATCTTGAAAGTATTTTCCAACCTTAATGATTCTGTGATTCTATGATTAATTTTGAAATTTTAAGAATAATTTGGAAAAAGATGGGTTAGGTAGATGAGAATGAGGATTATTGCTGACAATGGGGCTGGATGGCAGCCATGAACTGCTGAAGTGAGTGGCAGACAGTGAAACTGGTTTTAGTTGTGGTGACCTGGGACATCTGAATGGAAAACTGTTCTCTCTGGTTACTTGAGAGGACAGTAAAAGGAACAACACCCAAACCAGAGGCTGCTTCACCAAGAGGTACCTGCAGGGACTGGTGCTGCTGAGAAAAAGGAGAAAGGGTTGGCTGCAGCTCTCTCTGTGATCCCCACATTAGCACATCAAACTTCTGCAGAACAGAGCTGGAGGCTTTGGCAGCTCCTGCCTTACACGAACACCCGTTTGAGTCCCATGGCAGGAAGCCCTCCCTGAGTCTTTGCAGTCTGACCAACTCCTCACCAGTGCCAGAGCCATGCAGAAAGAAAGGGAAAGTGAAATGGAAGCAGCTGCTAGGAAGTGAGACTAAAGGGAAATTGTCAGGATAATGATGGTGGGATAGAGTGGCCAGACCAGAAACTAAAGGAAAATTATTCCAATGTCTAAAATCGACCCATGTGACGTGGGGTGTATTGGCCACTTCTGATACATCCGGCATCACTCCAGACCCACACCAAAAGACGGCTTTTTTCCTGCACTGTTTTGGGTTCTTTTTAATGATTGTTAGTGACTGTTTGTGACAAAGAATAAAATAATTGAAGAGATGAAGGGGCAAATGAAGCAGGAAAAAGAATATGGGATTAGGGGAGATGCTGAATTTATAAATGTTCACACCAAAATTATTGAAAGAAAAAGGAGGAAAGAACTGAATTTATTTTAAAATCTGAAGTCAACAAGGCAGAGCTTTCTGTTGATGAATGCAGAACACTTTATTTCCAACTTGGAATATATTTTTATTTATTTTGCAGACATTATTTCTTTCAGATCTTTACTGATGACTTTCTCAAGACACATGGACAATGAACCAGGGTGAGCTTGTCAGTATCATGCTTTTCTGTACTTCAGATTGAAAAATGAAAGGAAAGTGAGGACACGTAAAAGCAGAAGAAGGGATTATATACCTGTATCATTTATGACACCCCCTCTATCCCTGATATTTCCCTCTTGCCAACAGGTTCTTTGCTTCCCCCAGCTCAAATGGATGTGGGGGACCTTGTGCAAAGCACAGCAGGGCTGCTCCTACTGACTTCTCAGCGCTTCCAAAGTGGCTATAAAGAAACCAGATTAAAGCAGCATTAAAAGCTGTGCTACAAATCCTACCATATTAAGCAAGACAATTCTAATAGCTGTTTTGGGCTAACTGAACAGAAGGGGTGCCTTGGAGTTGAACTACATGTTTCAACAGTATGTTGTTCTGAAAAGTGTTGTATATGTGCCGACATCCGCTGCTGGCATGTGTACAGACTGAAGCTTGCCAGCTCCTCCTAATCTGGAAAGAGGAGACATGCAGTGTTAAATACATGTGTCATCACAAGTCATCCCCCTCCCCCCCCCCTCCCATTTTATCATTTGGTTGTGCAACACATTTGAACCAAGTCAGCCCATTTAGTTTAGATGAACTTAGGCGAAGTAACTGTACTGGAGCTGACTTCAGAGGCTTGAGAGGAGCTGCTGGTGTAGCTCTTCCATAAGTAAATGCAAATACTGTGTTGTGCTCCTCATTCTACTCCTTAGACAAAGGGTAGGGTTGCTGTTGGAGTGAGGGAGAGCCCCTGAGAAAACAAACAAACTGCAGCTCATTGCATCATATGACTTTTGACTCCCATCGTGTTAAATCTTATAGGCAAAACAGGGCCAGGCCTAAGCAGGGCTTATAAAGGGGACTCCAAGGAAACCCATGCTGCAAGAGGTGGTTTTGGTGACTCAGTAGGTGACACAGGTTCTTCTGAGTCAGGATTGAACCAGTGTTCTTGCATGACGTTAGCACACCCAAGCTTAGGATGTGTTTTAGACTGACAGCCTACTACTCATGCCAGTAAGGGTCCTGGGAGACTTTTGCACTCATACAGAGGGTGATTTTAGCCTCCTGATTGGAGTCCAGCTGTATGAATTGTGTTTTCCCCCAGTATCTACTTCGTATGGTGTTAGTCATTGCCCCCTTTAAGGCTGTGACCATGGTTCCTACCATGGCCCTGAAGTACATCTGGAACTGTGCTGCACCTTTAACTTGCCAGGTGGAAGTGAACCTGGCACCTACAACATCAGCTGCACAGGATTTAGGGAGGGCTCTCAGGGCTCTCTTTTTTCCCCTCTGATGATGGCTACAGCATCAGTGGTGAGTGAGCTCAGTGGTTTAAACAAGCTTGAGTGCCGTCCCCAGGGGCTGGACATACTCCCTGGGGTTCTTGGGGTGATTGGAGCTGTCTTGGGTGGCTCTGCACTGCACCACCAGCACTTCACTGTCCATGGTACGTGCTCAGGAGATACCCACAGCTCTCCTCTGTTTTTTATAAATGGCTTTCGTGTTCTTTATATCGTCCAGTAAGTGGGCTGAAAACGGAAGCCCTGAATACAGTCAGGAATACAGAGTATGTCTTGGCGGACTCTGGTCCAGACTTTAGCTCTTGAGACCTTCAGTTTTACACTGTATGGGAGTTTATTCCCTTAACTCTGTGGTGAATCTGTTCTGATCCAGAATGATGCAGTAGCATCAGATGGTGCCTTTCTGAAGGCTATGGAGATGTGGAAGGTGTGCAGTTGCCATAGGCGGTTTGCTATCAAAGAGAAGCTGTGAAAATTTGATGATTAGTGAAGAAAGCACAGAAGCAGAGACTTTAGAAGGACAAGAAGAAAAAGTATGTAAAAATCTGATCCCCCATTTTAATGGCTAAACATGAATTATGTTATGAGATGCTTTCATCTTAGTATAGGTTAGCATTCCCCAGCTTTTTATATTTGTATATAAATATTTTTCTTGAAGTAAAGTCAGCCTAATTGGAAGTAAGAGCTATTCTATGTCGTTTATTTTAATACTCTAATATATTTCCCCTAGTTAATCATTGCTATTTCTAAATATAAATTTCCTTTCCTTTTCTTTCAAGTCACTTAAAATGAAAGGGCCTGCTTTACTCTTTGACCTTTTCTAACAAGCAGACTCTTGAAATGCAGAATTTCCAGAAAGCAAACTGTAGGAACAACAGATGGATTTAGTAAATTACAGCCTGCAGATGAATTGTATGAGGAGTCAGTTTGGGATGGAGGCTTAAAATACACAGAAATTTTCTGTGCTGTAGCTTGTTTCTTGCTGTCAAACACTGCCTGGTAAAGGCGTAACTGGTGTGATGTTGGCTTTCTGCACTGATTGATTTGTAAAAGCTATTCCATCCCAAATTACCAGCTCTTTGGGTCTCAGCCTACAACCCTACTCAGCCAGGAGACTCTGTCCTCTAGGTACATTTTGGTATTTTGCATTTCTTTTATTTGCTAAAGCTATTCTGACAGACTACTCACCCTGATCAGCAGATTCTAAAACCTGTTTGTGGTTTCCCAGGGATTTCGTAGCCAAATTATTAGTGCATGTGTATTTGCAGGACAGGCGATTCCTAAATGATAAAAGTGTGGTTTATAATCAAAGTGCCTTGCTTGTAACAATAGCATTTGCTTATCTCCTAATACGTTACTCCTTTTCAGGATTAACAACTCATTTTTCAAAAGCGTGGTCTTGGTTCTGCAGACCATGTTGACATAACTAAATTTTTGTGAGTTCATGAGATGTAATTGCGTGCAAGGACTGCAGGAATAGAGAGTCACCTCAGTAGTTTTCCTCGATGTGATTTAGGTCTTACTCTGGGGTGTGAAGCTCCATAATGTATGTGATGCAGAGCAGAAGCAGTAAGTTGTCATTGTGATCAAACACAAAGCTTCTGTGGGGAAGAATAAATTATTTGCATAGGTGTGATGAATGCTTGAAGGGAATTTGATAAGTGGCATGTTGAGCACTGGGAAAATTTCTGAATATGATCCACATTGTTCTTTGCAGTGTCAGAAACTTAACGTAGGCTATCATCCTTAGCTCTGGTTATTGCACATTTTTATTAAAGGTCTTACAAAATGAATCTAAGATAGAATGGCCATCAATATGAGATCAGATAGGCTTAGGGGTTTTTGCATAAATAAGGATTTATTTCTATCTACTCTTATATTCGTAAGATGGTCAATAATTTTCCTTTTACAACAATTTCCTGTGCTATGTCTGAGAGCGCAGCCCTTGAAGTCACTTGCATTTAAATCAGTGTGTTATAGACTTCAGTGAGTCTCTGCAATGGGTTTTTTGCATGTAGCCTATATTTTTCAGTATGGGACTCTCAGGAATCCTGTCTGCTTGAGCTAAAATATGATTCCCTTTTGTAAGGAAAAGATGCATATGGTAATAACAATCTCATCAACACTTGGGAAACTCATGCAAAATACCCTCTGTGCTGCTTCCTGCTTGCCCTCTGAAAGCAGGCAATGGTATCCGCGGCTGCAGTTCAGAAGTGCCTTGGTCCCACACCAAACCCACTGGGTGCCCCTCGGGATGCAGCCCAGCTCCCATTCCCAGGCATGCCCTGACACCCTTGCAAAGGAAATTAGTGTGAGTGTGGGGTGGCTGTGCATGCACATCCCTCCTGAAACGGAGACTGTGTGGGGCCAGGGTGTGTACCCAGGGATACAGGTGGAAGGGAGCATCTCCCCAACCATGTAGATCTGCCTCTAGGGAATCCTCCCATAGAAGGTTGTCTGGAATTGTAAATGCTCTGCTTGCAGAGCAGGTCTCAGTGCCGCAGCACTTCATGTGCTGGTAGCATCCAGCAGCCAGGCTGCAAATGCCGTGTTCACAGGTGGTAGTGGTGTCACAAGATTCTGAAAAATTTTCCCACAACTCACAGATCCAAGCAGGACTGCTTCCACGAGAAACAGTGACACAGTGCAAACTTGAACAATTCCAGCAGAACAGCAACCCTTGCCTTGTCTCTATGAGCTTCTTCCAAAGCAAGACCTGTGTACCTTCACCTGTGAGTGAAGGTACAATATTTTTTTCAGAAAGTCTGTCCTACAAAAGTTATGTGCACTGTAGGTTTCATGGCATTCCTAGAGCTGCTTGCAAAAGGGCTGCAGTGATGCACAGTAACCCAAATAACTCTTCTGTGGCATGATTAGCTACCACTAAGGTTTGCATCTCCATAATATGAGTTGTTGACACAGAATATTGTTGAGCTGTACAGTCCTTTTCTTGAGCCACTCACAACAAGGCTATGTAACGGTTCAAGGGCTGAAATGTCCAGCTGGAACTCTACAGAGAACTGCTCAGGGAGGCAGAATGTAATTACCTATGTTGGAGTCTGGCCAGGTTTCCAGGGGGAACACCTTTCATCTGGACATGAAATCTTTTATGACAACATGTGGTAACGACATTTGTTCAACAGCTCATTTGGGAATGTGGCATTGTCACTGTGCCTCTGTTGTCTTGTACTGGTTCAGTATTGGTTTAAAGGAAAATTGCCCTCAAAGTCCCTCATGGACAACCACATATTTCCTCTGGAAATTCCTGTTTGAGTATAACCAGGACCTACTGGTCTGATTTTTCCTTCCTCCAAATGATCTAGTCCTCTGTCCTCCTTACAAGCTAATAGAGAACACTGTAATTACCCTTATTTTCAGGCGGCCAAATAAAGTAATTAGAGAAATAGGCATTATGATTTTGTAAAGATACATTAGAGAATGAAGGGGAGTGATGAGAGCACGTTCTCACAGAGCCAACTAAAACAGTGCTGAGGAGATTCAATGCTTCTTCCCAGCAATCCAAGCAGACAAAAGAGAAACACAGGGATTTACTCAAACAGAAGGATGGCAGAAATTCTCGTTTCTGCTTCTAAGCATATGACATATGGAAATTCAGCTGGGGAAATAACTTATGGAGAGACATTCTTGAGCAGTACCCACCATTTAGAAATGGTGGAACAATATGAAGCATCTTTCTTGAAGGTATTTGTTGTGATATCTGAGATGGTCTAGCTGAAGCAAAGAATATTGAGTTGCATTTACTTATTAATTAGTCTTGTTTAGACTCTGTAAAGGACTTCTCTTTATGACCATTAAACACATAAACTTTTCATGCTATTAATCTCTGTGTAACTGTAACTTTTGCTTTAAAAGAATTAAAAATATCTAGATTATGAGGATTTGAAGCACATTGAACAGAAGCACAAAAAGAATGTGTGCATGGGAGTCAAGGAGATCAGGAACACTTCATATCATGCTGAATGCAAACTCTTATGCATGTTGTAATTTTTAATGGCTTTGGAGAAATGCCTCTTCCTCAGCAGCAATTTTAATTGCTGAATGAACAACTGGATCCCAGATTTTGTCCCTCTTATAAATGAACTACATGATCCTCTCCACATGCCAAGGTGGTGCATAAGGCTTCAGTCTAAGTCTTGGGATTTTTCCCTTGATTACACATCCATGAAGCTCTTCACACTCACTGCTCTTTAGGTACTTTGCAGTGAAGATACATAAGTGTTTTCATTTCACGTATTAGAAAAATGAAGCTTAGATGTTGCTTGTACAAAGTTAGAGAGAAACGAAAACTTTCTTAGCCTCTTTTTAAGTACTGATATTGAATCACACAACTGTAAAGCAAGGGAAAGTTGAATTTATTCATTTCTAATGGCACAGGATTTCCTGAACTCAGTGTGGATCTTCCTGGGTTCTGTACAAGGTATTTTTGTTCATATGAAGTAGCATTTGAAGTACAATAAAATTCTAACCTGTGAACTGAAGCAAGAATTTAACTTGCGCTAAATTCTCCCCTTCCAAAGGCCATTTTTCCCCCGAGATTATTGACATGTATATTTTTATCAGTACAATTTGTGATCTTCAAAACAAGTGAGTCCATTTTATGCCTGGCATCTGTCACACTGGAACATGTATCTGCTATAAAGAGCTCACATGCTCACAGGTGTTAATGCTGTATCATTTTTCTCTGCCCCTGTTTAAGTGTTCCTCTGCACTCAGTCTGGGGTGGTGCCTCTCCTTAGGGGCTGTAAACCAGCAGGAGTTTGGTGCTTTCTTGTATAGACCGTGACCATACACTGTGGCAGTTTTCAGAGAGAAGTGTCGTAAGCCAAGACAGAGAAGAGGTTTGTAAAAGCTTTGGCTGTTTTCCCTTGAAGCGTGTACATCCCATTCAGCTAAAAAGAAGCTACAGCAGCAGCTGTAAGCACTGTGTGCCTCACCTCTTGGTGTGCTGCACCCCTGATGAAAAGGAGCAAAAAGATTTCTGTGTTCTGTGCAGGTCTTGCTTTGGATGTCAGTACTGTTCTGTCTTGGTGCATTTTGTAGCAATGTACCATATTCTTTAAGAAAATATGAGCATGATGACTTTCAAATATTAAATACAGAGGTGGAAAGAACAGAGACTATAGCATCCAGACAATATTGATGATAGGTCACAGACAGAGACTACCTGGACCATCTAGAGACTACATCAAGATCAACTTGTTTGTTACAATAGAAATATCTGCTATAAAAGTTTTCTTTCATTGTGGTTAAACAATGCATATCTGAATCCAGAAAAGGTTTGGGGGCCTTTCCAGCTTCCACCAGAACCTGGTTACGTGCTTTCTTTCTCATTTTTCTGTCACTAGCACTTCAGCATTCTAAAATATTGGTACATTTATGGCTTTCTCTAGAAATAATAGTAAGAGGCATGTACTCTTCTTCAACTGTTCTTCCTGCTGTAGCTCTCTCTGATCTCATGTATGTGCTTTTGATGCCATGAATAGTTGTGAGGCAAACCTGGAACCACTCCTTGTAGCTCCCCAGGAGAGGGGAAAAGTCTTACAAATCCTTTTTGTTTTAAGGTATTGGAAAGCACAGAGTTTCTCCCAGTAATCACTCTTGATGCCAAAAGTCTCCCACAGTGGGGAGGCAGTGGGAATACCAAGTCCTATCCCATTCCCCTGCATGTCTTGCCCTGCTGACCTGTTCCTGCCCCTCTTCCCCTCAGGCACTGAGTGTTTGGGGCATAAAATATCTCTTTGTCTTAGTGACTGAAGAGACTCCTGCCAGGGCCTGAGAAGGTTAAATGTAGTAATGCACAAAGGGAACGGGGATGTTATAGTTAAATGCACAGAATCAAAGTGTATCTCACTGGTTTTGATGCTATGGGGTTGGCAGGACTGTGGGCGCTCACCGGGTACCCGGCCCTGGTCGAGGAGCCACCTATCCCTGCAGTGCTGGCAGAGAAGAAGGCTAGGGGACAGCCGTGCTTCTCCATCCTGCTGCAGGATGACCTGAGCCAGCCTGTCCCCCTCCTCCTGCCCCTGTTTTGCTCAAGCTGGCCTCCTTCCACAGCCAGCCAGTGGATCTCTGTGTGGCCATGCCCTGGCAGGTGCTGAGCTTCACTCCCAGCAGCCTCTTCCCAGGCCTGCACTGCTCCACCATCCTAAATTTTATCCCCATCCATGTGAGAAGCTATGAAGTCCTTGCTCCTGCAGTCCCAAGGCTTGGCTTGCTCTCTAGCTCATTAAAAACTCAAAGTAAAAATTCTATTTTTCATTACTCCAAAGAAAAGCTTGGATAAAAGGTCCCTGTTTTCTGAACCAGTTAGGAAGAGAATGCCTGAACATCTTTATCCATTTTGGGGCTCTTTTATAACCACGTGATTTTTAAAAAATCAAACGTCTCTATTATTTCATTTTATGACCAGTCTGACTAATGACTTTTGTAAACTTGTGTTGGCAGAACTAACAGCTGCTTAAATAAAATGAGTAATTGTTTTCATTCATCAGTTGCAAGAGCAATTATAGTTTCAGTGTTCTACCCCCAAATGGGGGCTGAATCCTCCAGTCGTGGATTATTTATATTATCTGTCTCCCTATTTACATTCTCCAGGTCACTGATGGCTTTCTTCAGCATCCAGGCCCCTTCGCGTAAAATCTGATTGCTTCAGATTTGGGTAATCCAGGTAACTGCTTCTCCTTTTCATTTCAAGCATGAAACAAGTTATAATGAATTCTTGTAGCTTGTGTTGTTCATTTGGTGGTAAGTGGCTACTAAAATATTAAGATGTTAAATGTTAAGAAGCCTTCACATGATTTTCCTACATATAATGTTTAAAGGAAAAAAACCCATTGAATCACAGAATGGTTTGGGTTGGAAGGGATCGTTAAAGATAATTTTGTTCCAACCCTCTGCCCCCCTGTGAGCAGGGACACCACAGCAAACCTCAGGTTTCCCTGATCAAGCACACCCAGTGAAAGAACCAGAAATAGTTCAATTTGAAAGGGTTAAAGAGAAGACTAATCTGACACCTGCCTGTTGGATATGAGCTGTGGGACAGTGAATGAGCTGCTCTGAGAATGGAGCTGGTGATCCCTGGTGCCCTGGGCAGGGCTGAAGGATGAGTCTCATTTTCTGGGATTTTGTCGTAGTTGTGTGGTTGGAAATCATACCAGGATGGAACAGCTCAGCAGGGATTCAAGTCCTCTCTCCTCCGGAGGTCCACTTGTGGTCATGTACACGGCCTGGAGCACAGGGAGTGTTCAACCCACGGGAGCATTGGGAGAGATGTGTAGGGATGGAGTCATACTGCTGTAGCACCCCTGAATCTATATTGCTTTTTGTGCCATTTCACTGCAACATGGAAAAGGCACAGAAATTATCTACTTTGGCTCTATCTTAGAACTGAAATGGAGCCAAAGGCCCAAGAAAAGACAGCTTTACTGGGTTCTGCAGTATTCTGGGCATGGATTGAAAGTTTGTAATGTTCCCTTGTCTTTCTAGTGGGAAGAAGGGAAATTGATGCTTTGAAAATCATTGAAGTCTAAATAGTGAATTTCTCATCTAATTCAAATTTCATGGCTTTATCCTATTTTTGCTACTGCAAAGTCAATTTCTGTGCATGACACCCTGAAAGGTGCAGTGTTCATTCCTAACCTCCTGATCTGCTTCTTGTCCACAAAGCAGTTGGAGTTGATAGCAAGNAATCTTAACAGTATACTTTGTACTTGGCAGATCTCAAAACACTTCCCAAAGTGAAGGTGCCTAATTTTAAATCCTTCAGCCACCCAATGTGCTTGTTAAGAGGAAGGAGGGGGAAACATTTGTTTGTGACAGAGCTATTAAATGTAGGGTTTGTGTGTTATAAAGTGGCAGCGTTGCTTTTCCAGGCTGATTAGAAATGGTGAATAGATTTGGGTCCCATGGCCCTTGAAATGAATGCAAAACTCACTCCAATAGGAGATGGATAGGGAAAATTGTTCCTATTCCAGTCTTCCCCTATGAGTCTCATAACAACGTCTTGAATTGCACAAACATTGTAGGCAGGTTTTGAATGTTCTGGAAGCAATCCTTAATGCTAATAGGTAGTGAAGTGATACCAGAGGTATGAATCTCCAAGAATTTAATTTTAAACAGTGTATCTGAAAGCAATGCAATTCTATTACAACATTGCACATGCTTTGCATATATATATATTTCTCTTTTTCAAGGCTCTCAATATGATTTATGAGCAGCAATTAACTCAACATTTTAACAGCGTGTGACAGGTGTTGCTGGACCCATTTATGAACTAGGCAAGCTGAGGCACACAGGTGTCAAGCATAGTTTGGCAGCAATGGTATTGCAAAATGAAGACCAGAACTCAAGAATCCTGAATCACAGCCCCTATTCTATGAGCTCTCCATTTATTGCTTGGAGAGAAGATCATTAAAATCCACAGGGCTTGTCTGGCAGACTTTATAAACTTATACATGTTTTTAAATGCACTGGGGTTATCATTATTAAATGATGAATGTAGGAGAGTTTTTACATAATGCTGAAGAAACATTAAACTATGATGGAATGAGAATCAATATGGGTCATTAAAAATAAGCATTCTGCTGAAACAGATTTTGCCTGTCATTCAGCAATGTTTACATACTGTGCTTCCTTTATGCTGCTCTACCTATGTAATATAAAAGAATTTTTCCAAATGCAAGTGGCAGGTGGCTTTTAGAATATTGTAGTTTAGTGCTCACAGACCTTAGGCTTCCTTAGGCAGGACTGAGACTCTGTATCACAGCCTGCAGCATCAGGGAAGGTGTGGGCTCTGTGTACTTTCTGCTTACAAGATAATCTGGGGTTTCAGATCCCTCTTGGAATACTGGCCTCGCTGCTCTCATTGGCAACCTCAGAGGATGGAATAATGCTGCTGGTTGGGGAAAAGTGCTGGGAAAAAGGTGCTCTAGTCAAGGTAGAATTTGCCCCTCCTTAGCTGAGACCACAGCAGTGCACGGACCTTGCAGTGTCCTTTGGGGACCATGTTCATGCTCAAATGCATCAGTACTGAGGCAGAGCTGGAATTAGAGATGAATATCTGCTTCCAGTCATGGTCCTCAGAGGGTCTGAAAAGTTCTAGATCAATAGAAGAGGGGCACTTCAGCTGAAATCTGGTTATAGCACATGTTTTGGAATAGAAAAAGGGGGTCCAAGCCTCTATTTTTCAGCTCTGTGTGCAAAAGGAGAAGAAATTGATAGCGTATCCTGTAGTTCCTACCTGCAAGTACCTACATATTAGTAATACACTAAGAATTCCAGAGGTTCTACCTTGCTAACTGGGGAAGGATAGAAACATGTGAGAACTTGATAAATGCAGCATGGGGATTTGCCACGTGTTTAACTCTTGGAAAGGGAAATGCTTTATTCACATCTGAAACTAACAGCTAGGTAGTAGTGGAAATAGGACTTTTTTGTGTTGTGTGGAGTTTTCTGCTGTATGGAAGATGATTTAATTAGGGGATTTTTTAAAATGAAAAAGTAGAATTCAGACGTGGGTAATTTAATACAGCAGATCCCGTTTCTGGTTTTAGTGTAAATGCATTTAATATTTGTAAATCTGACTCATTTGTAAAGTCACACACCAAAAATTGGACACACATTCAGAATTATCCAAGCCCTTTATGAGTGTGAGCAGTACTTTACAAGCTGGTGTCAAAACGTTGCCCAGTAATGGTCTGGGCTACCAGTACATTTATTGCTGTTACTGAATAAATCTTCTATATGTTTATTTTCACATGCAACTGTATTAAACTCTGGGCAATATTTCACCATTTGCAGATAAGTACTTACAGAGAATCAGTTAAGCAGTTAATATGGCTGAAAATAACCTCAAAAATATAAAACCCATTCCCAAAATCAAAACCAAAGGCAAAACAAGTGGCCTTTTAAGACCCTGTAACCCAACACAAACTTGTCAGCCCATGAGACTGGATGGTCTGATGATCCTTGTGTTGCTCTGGACACTTGATTCAACTCCAAATCCTGCAAAATTGTAAGGAAATCTCCTGCCTGTTGTTTGTTTGGTGTTTCGGTTGTTTTTTTTCCCTCTAGCCGAAGGTGCAAAGCAAAATAGGTCCCTGGTCCTGTTCCCATTACAGACTGTGAGAGTTTGCTTACACTGAAGTCACTGACAAAACCCTCAATAGCTTTAATGGGGGCAAGAACAGGCTCACTGTGATTTAATCTAAAGTGTTCAGCTCAAGGCAGAAAGACGGGGGCTCTTTGAAAATGACAACTTGTGGGTTTTGGAGAGGTCATTAACATATATGTCATGGGGGAAAGAGGGTAAATAAGGAACTTGAAAAGAAAGACAGATATTAATTACGCTTCAGACAACATTGTTGTGTGCTGATGACATGCTGCAGCTCTCCAGACAACTGTAATTTGCAAGGGAACCCAACAAGTAGGAGACTTTTACAACAAGCCGAGCAATTAGTTCTTCCTGAGTTGCAAGAGTGACATCATGTGTGCAAAACATGCCTTCGCCTTCAGCGAACAACACATACTCGTTTATTCTTCCTGTAGGGTCACTGTTGGCTGTGAAGGCCATTAAATCATCCCTCTGATGGATGCGTTAACTTTCGGAGACAAGTGAATAAGGGTCCCTGAAGTGCAGATGAAGGAACACGTGTCCAAAATACCAACTATCAACAAAAGCAACCTCAATATCTGATTTTATGCACTATAGCTGGCTTACAAAATTCTTGTATTCTTTTAAATACCTTAAGTTACTCTCCATGGTCTTGAAAATTTGTTCCTGTTGTAGGGTCTAACCTGATGAGTGGGTTTTGGTTGTGGTTTTTTGTTTGTTTGTTATTTTGGTTGGTGGTGGGGTTTTTTTTGTTTGGTTGGTTGGTTGGGTTTTTTGTGTCTGAAATTTGTCAAGACATTGTTGCACAAGCTGAGGCTTGCTTTTATGAGCTCTTTACACAGAGTTCTGGGGAAAAAGCAAGGATTTTATTTGACAAGGAAATTTAATAGAAATTAAATACTTAAACAGTAATGTTAATACATATCCAGGTATAGATGTCCAGTAGTGTGTACTTGGTTTTGTAAGTTGGATCACTTAGTGTTTTGCACTGCATGAGTTCATTGAAGAGACTATAAAGATCTATCTGATACTCAATGAGGAGTAAATTATGGCATTGATCTGGAGAGACAATTACATTTACTCTTTAATCAGATACATAGTCCCACTGGAGCCACATACAATTTACCCACAGTAAATTAAGCTCCTGCTTAAGTGCTTTGTAGAATCAAGATCCAAAAAAACACCTAAGTCATGAAGATATTTCAGATCTTCTGGCTGTTAGAAGTGTGATACAAATTGTCACGTAGGGTTTTTTTTCCCTCTGGTTTACTGAAAAAGAAGAATGAGATGTGAACAAGCTTGACTTTAGAGATCAATTTCAGTGTGTGAAAAGCTGTTCTATCTTTTGACGAAAGCTGTTACTATAAATGCAAAATGAGCATTTTACCACTACATTCATTTCTAAACATAGCAGTGGGCACAAAGATTTGGCAGAACAGATGCAGAACGGGGCCACAACCAGCTTGGCAGAGAGCTGAGAAACTTTGCATCAAATGAGAGTGGGTTTCTCTTACTGTGATGAGGTTCTAGGCAGGGCTATGCACATCCTCATTGCCTTTCCCCAGTCTGGGAGCGTTTGGCCAGTGTTGGTGGCTTTCAGTGCAACTTTGTGTCCCAGATTTGCCATTTCCCAACGAAGCAGAAGGGAAAACTCCTCTTTCCAGCAGTAGCCCAGCCAGACCTACGATACCCATGCTGCACTCTTCTGTGGAAGTCCAGGGCAGTCACTTCAGTACAGCAGGATATTTGGATCTGACCACCCACCCCAAGCTTTCAGCAAGTAATCTGTATGGTTCTTTTGTTTGTTTTCAGCTCACATGTTTACATAGTCCCCAGAAGCTTCTAAAATTAGAACCTGAGGAAAACAGAAACCTGTTCTCCAAAGCCAGCAGGACATTTTAATAGGAACTGTTATTGCTATTATTAAGAATAATAATAATCTTATGTTAACCAAAGGCAGGAATGAATCTTGCTGGACTGTGCCTGGATGTGCGCCATGTCTTTACATCCTTGCAAAAAACTAACCCAGAGAAACGGAAAAGCTGATGATGGCTGTTCTGTAACAAGTGATACAAAAGGGAACTTGTGTAGTCTTCTAGGGCCTGAGACACTGAAGTTTCCTGGTATTTCTTCTATTTGTGACAGTTCATCCAAGCAGAGAGAGGCCGATCATGTACAGCACTCAATTTAGTTTTCTGCAGTAAAGTTCCTGTTTTGGTCACAGCACTGTAGGCAGGCAGACATCTGAGAAGGTGACAGTAAAAGTGCCAAGCGGAGCTGAAAGAGAGGAAAAGAATTCTGACTTCTGTGAAAAAAGTCCGAACCCTGCTCCTCAGCTACAACTGCAGGGACTTTCCTCTTAACTGAACCCTGAGGATCCCTTCATATGAACCTGTTCAGTTAACTCCTTTATCTGTAGCTGCCAGTATGGCCAGAGATGCGATAGGGGAAGCCACTGGTTTTGGTGATGTGGTCAAAAGAAGAGTGAGACGTGTGCATGAACTGTCTTTTTTGGATACAAGCTCTGCACAGCCTGAAGAAATGAACCTCCGACAGAGCCAGAGCCTGCCTGCTTCGTGGGCCATTCTGATTGAAATATTCCCCTGCAATGCACCCCCTGAGATAAATAATATAAAACTGGTAACAGGCAGGTTTGGGTTTTAAGTGCATGTTTTTGATTAATTTGCTATATTTCAGGAGAAAAAATGTGTAAACTTGGTCTTTATTAAATACTGCACTGCTTTTCATGTGTTGTGGGTCTACATAAATTGTATGTCTTTTTTCCTACCTAATGTACTTTTTCACATGTGGAAGAGGCAGAGTTGGAACATTCCGCATTTAAATAAATACTTAGCAAAAACATGTAGGGGAAACTGAGGTTCTGTAAGGATTAAGGCGAGGCTTTCAATATATATTAAAAAAAAAGGCACAAAAAGCAACTATTAAAACCCATACATTCTTGTGCTCTGTTCACCTGGCCATACTGACACATGGTGTATAGAAGAGGTGAAAGTTCTCTTTCATATGTGCCTGTGTGCCCATGCTCATACCCATCATACCCACCAAGCTCCCACACAGCATGTAAGAGAGAACCTGTTTAGTGGTTTTAGTAAAACTACAGTTTCATGGCTCTAATAATTCGCAGCTGGGAAAATACATGCTTTATTCCTTCACCTTTAGACTTATTTGAGAGATTTTTGTTTTGTGGTTTTACTGGGTGACTTTTCCAATGAACTGATTTGAAATCATTTAATTTCTTCGAAGACCATAGTGGTTACCATAGAAATATGTCTGCTGCCAAACAAGGAATAATTAGTTTATATGTTCCTTTGTGTCCCCTAATTTCTTCCATTCAGGATTTTTAAGCATATAATTATAGGGATTATTCAGCTTCATGATTTTTTCCCCCCTCTATAAATTCATTTAAAGACAGAACTCTGATGTCTGTAGAGCATAAATAATAATGATTATATGTGGTAATTAGTCCAACCTGTTTGTCCACATAGCAGAAACAATGTTTTCTGTCAAAGGCTGTGATGCTGACTAGTAGCCACTCTGAGCTTCCACTGTGGCATCTCCAGTTATCTGTCTCATCCCTTATGGCTGCTCAGCCAGTGACCCTTAAAAGTTGGAAATGGGACCCTTGAGAGCCCTGCAGGACACTTCTTTGTGCTTTTCAAGTTCTGGGACAGGCTAAATTTGGCAAGAAAGGCATCAGCAGGCTCCAGAAGTCTCTAAGGTTGGGTGACAATTGAGCAAGGATGGGAGTATTACGACACTGGGGTTTAAGGTTGTTATTTAACACCTCTGCCCCGGATGGATTTGCCGAGTAGGCAAAGTTCTGCCTCTGTGGAAGGGCTGAGACTTGTAGGACTTCTCCAGCAACACTTGTGATGGATCAGGCTTTTTTGCAAAATGGCAGTTTTCCCTGAACACTGGGAACACCTCTGAAGGGTGCTGGAGCCCTTCAGAGTAGTTCAGAGATTAAATCACTTTGCAACTATTGTCCCTTGGGAGAGATGGTTTTTCTCTAAAGCTCCAAGATGAATAAACAGGAATAACAAAGAGTCTTATCGTAGACTTGTTCCTTTTCTCCATTCCAATCTGTCTGGAAGCATTCCAGACAAGGGAAAAGCATCAGGAGCAGAATTTATGCACAGCCTTTTGTTACCCACAGCCTGCTGCTTGGGAGCCAGGATGCTACTTATGGACACGGTAGGTATGGCCCTGTGCTCCTGAAATCCTCAACCTGGGGAGAGGTGAGGCCCTATACTCCTGCAGTTCTGAGCTGGGGGAGAGAGGTATGGTCCTATGCTCCTGGAATCCTGAACTATGTCCTAACTCTGAATTCTTTTGTGGAAAAGAGAAATAACACCACTACCTGTTCTAGTAAGTACATTCCAGGGATTCTCCTGGATCAAGCCTTTAAGGAAAAATAATATTGTCATGTGGCTTTCAGGGATTCTGGTCCGAGCTAGGTTAGAATCATGGAAGGGTTTGGGTTGGATGGGACCTTCTAGCCCATCTCATCCCAGCACCTTGCCATGGGCAGGAACACCTTCCAGTAGACCAGGCTGGTCTAAGCCCCGCCCAGGCTGTCCTCGAGCACCTCCAGGAATGGGACAGCCCCAGTTTCTCTGGACAAGGCGGCGATCCCGGTGATCCCATCAGTCCCGGCTGCCCCGGCCGGCCGGGGCCGGACCGGCGCGCTCGCTCCGCGGGCGGCCCGGCC
>VYZQ01056275.1:33742-44127 GCA_013400655.1 Mystacornis crossleyi
AAAAAGACAAAAAAGGTTTTGGCATTTTGAAAATGAGTTGCTTTGTTAAAAGTACGTTTTTAAATTTTTCTTTTATGTTTAATAAGCCAGCAAATTATTTCATTTCTCAGCCTCTGCATGTTGTATTTGGTAACATAAAATCAGATAATATTGTTGATGAATGAATATTAATTCAGAGCTAGAGGCACAGTGCCTCTAGCTCTGTGTGGCAGTTGATAGGCGGAATTTGAGTGATATGGTGGGATTTTCAGAGCAGGACTCTACTGTGTTTTTGTTACCAGGAAAGTCTGGATATAAGAAATAAAGCTTCTTAGAGTACACAGAGTTCTTTTTGCACCTTATTGGCTGTCTCAAAATTTGAAATAAAAGAAGTTGAAAAGAAGAAATTTAAGTAAGGTGAAGAGGACTCTTCTTATTTATCTTTCTTATTCAAATAAGAAAACATTTGGTAGCAGCATTTAAACATGAAGAGTTAAAAAGAATATAATGAACAGAAATTATATTTAATAATTGAATTAAGATTATCTCTTGGGTAAATTTGATTCTCTTCCTGATTGACCATTAATATTCAAAATATACAAAGATTATGAGCACATCTGGATTTATTATTTGCTAAAACAAGAGTGAGTCAATGGGAACAGCACTTTGAATGTAATAATTCACATCAGTTCTTGGAGACTCAAAAGAACAAAGATTTGTAATGTGTTATTTCAAAGAGTTTTACTTCAGAAGTTATTTTTTAAAATGCCATAGATTAGTATTTAAGACAAACTCTTCACTCTTGTAAATTTATAATGCTGAAATGCTGTAGATAAACAACAAGGGTTCCCATTTTTAAATATTTTTCACTGCCACCATGTAATACTGAATTAATTCAGTATTACTTCTAGTTATGATTCTACCGGGTTTTCTTATTCTTCATACAGTTAGTTTTCATCTTATGTACTTTTAATTATATAAGTCCATTTGGAATGACACTAGTATGAATTATTACCAAAAAATTAATGGCTTCATACTGATATCATCAAATAAATAGTAAATGGTCAATGATTTTGGTGCCAGGAGGATTTATAGCTGTGGTTCCCGAAAGCTCTTAACACAGATATTAAGTTAACCAGGGGAATTTCAGTATCAGACCATTGGGAACATTCTGTTAATATTGCATTTGTGTCCTTTGCACCAGAACCAGCACTTAAAACCCAGCTGGCAAAATCCATCCAGGATCACGGGGAAAAACTCCTACTCCACTAAGTTTACAAAAACTAATGTAGAAGATCATCAGTTTATCTGACAGGGTTCTAGCCTGGAAATGAAGAAAAACACAATACTTAGTATTTTGAGTGGATAATTATTTACTGAGTTTCTGATCCTTCAGCTGTGCATCAGGTTTGTAAGGAACTTGTAATATTTTTTCTGCTTCAAGCTTATTAGAACTTACTACAGGTAGCTCAAGAAAGGCTTTTTCAAGCTAAGTGGATTTATGACTAGCCCAGATAAATTCCAGCTGTTATTGAGCCGCAACTGGCTGGTGTTGTTCTATGCAATTGTCCTGTTCCTTGATGCAATGGTTTTAATTTTCAGTTTACTTCCATGTGTATTACAGCCTGCAAAGTGAAAACCTGCTGTCTGTGGGCACTGTCTGTAGTAGAAGCAGCTCACACATGTGAGCTGGAAAAACTGAAATAAAAATAAATCATAGAAATTCCTAAATGGTTTGGGTTGGAAGGGACGTGGTGGTCTCCTGGTAATGGATCAAGGTGCTAATGTTCTCCAAGGAGAGTGTTCCTCTTGGAAGACCGTGTTCCCTTCCTCGGGGGGTGTATGCAGAACTGCCTCTGGTTTTGTTGGAAGCTCCTTGTGTGGGCTCAGTTTGGGCTACAAGAGCTCTGATGCCATCAATTTGTGATTCACAGTTTTGAGGAGAGCTTTGCCTCGGTGAATGAGCCGAAGCAGCTCTAAAATACTCATTAAGCTGACATGGAGCTGTGAATGAGCTGTGTTCCCTGATACACCTGGGCTTAGCAGGGCTCTGGGAGGCCTTTTAATAGAGTTTTTGAAAGAGGTGTTTTGCATTAGGGTATGGGGGAAATTGAGGCTTGGTTTTTTGTATACAAAAGCACTGTACTGTGATGTTGGGGTGGTCAAAAGGAGAAGGCATTGCAAGTGTGCGAGTGCAGATATGAATGCTGACTTGGAGAGCTGCTTGTCACAAGGATGGAACCAAGCAGGGCCCTTTGAGCTCTTCACTTCACACCTGGAGTCCTGGGCTGGAGGGCAAGCTCCTGGTCCAGGGATGGCTGAGCTCCTGGCAAAGCGTGTGGTCAGCTGGTTAGACTTTGCCAAAAGGTGTGAGGAAAGAGGAGTTTGTAGGGGTTGATCTTTGACGTGAGAGGAAGCAGTATCCCTTTGGCTGTGCTGTGAGGGAGACAGGGCTTTGGCTGCAGTTTTGACTGATCACTTTGACAGAGCACTTTGGGAAGTCTCTTACAAATGGTACAATTCTTACCAGCCCCTCTCAGAGCTGGGTAGGATGCTGTGGTCCAGTCCTGTACTGTTGGCTCACCAAGGGCTCTGCCTGCTGCATCCCCATCCAGGTCTATTCACCTTCCTTTCTGCTGGAGAATAGTCTGCACCACTCACACAGAATCTCCCCTGTCTGTCCTTGCTGCAGGTTTCCCCTTTAGAAACCATTTGACTAGTTCTGTTAGTGAAAATCATAACCAAGGAAAGTTTTTAATTTGAACACTCAGACAGGCACACACGCACACACACACAAAAAACCAAAGAATGATCTGGAAAAAAATCCCCCAAACTTCATTCGCCTGCCACGCAGCAACAAATGGAAAGAAGAGTGGCCACTGCCTGTACTCGACAACGCTGCAATGTGATATTTTCGGAGGTATCTTGGGAGCATCTACCTCATTTACAGCATGTGAGGCATCTCATCTGGAGCCGTTTTGATCTCCTGTAACCTACTCACAAACGCACATATTTCATAACAGGCCCTGTACCGTGATAAGGATCTCTGAGTTTCTTCTGCGCGGTATCTGCAAACAATTCAAAGCTGTTCCACACAAACAAATGTGAGAACCCCCTGACCACAGACTGCCTTTAGAGCAGACCAAGATTTGATGTTACTCATATCTTCCAGTACCTGTCAGAGTTCAAACAGGAAACCTGGTTTTTCCTCTCATGTCAACAACTTTTTTTCTTTTTTTTTTTCTCTCTCTGAACAGGCGTTCGGCAGCAGGCTCATGCTCGAGCAGTGGAAGTCCTGTATTTCTACAGGACAAACAAGTACATGCTCTGGTACGTCATTGCTGACATTAACAAGAACTGAATATGTGGTTTTTGGTGATCCTGTGGGTGCTTCTGTAGAAACGGACACATTGGCTTTGAACAACCACACAAAAAAGGGATTCATTCATACAGGATATAGGTAATGTGCAGCCGAGGGCTCGCCGCAAATAGTGCTTTGCTTGGGAAACGTCAGAAAAAACTGGCTGCTCTTTCTCCTGGTACGGCTGTATTTTGTGCTTACACAGTAACACTTCTTATCACTTCAGCCTGTTTGTCATTTATACAATATCCTGCTTGCCATGGCTCCAACAATGTCATGTGAAAAGTTTAAACCAAATAATTATTTGTATTCACTGTTTAGGAAGTTTCATCTGAACACCTAAACTAATGATTAATCATCATGTCTCCAGAAAATACGAAAAAAACCTCCTCTTGCCCAAATCAGCAATTTGGCCATAGTCACTCATGAATGTTTTGGCACTGCTGGGAAGAGAAATTAGGAAATATAGCTGACATGCATTCCCCTTACACACTACTCGTTACTTAATCTTTCCTAATGCAGATCAATAAATGTAGCAACCTTCAGAACTTTCCAGTCCAGGCTTGGAAATGCTTTAGTAACGTTTAACTTAACATCTCCGTGAATGCAGGAAGTAGAAATTTATAGTGGAGAACGATTCTTGACAAAGACTAATATTTGTGACAGAAAACACTAACGCTATCAAGGAATGGATGACTTCTGAGGATTGTTTTCCTGCATTTGATTTATGCTTGACAGATGCAAAAAACCAACTCAAATACAGCTGTCTTAAGAAAAGAACACACAGGCATTTCCATGACTTTCATCTTGGTTTGTGTTTATGTCATGATAAAATATGCTTTTGTGGCTTGCATCATCAAGGGACAGAACCCTGGAAAAATCTTGTTACAGAAAAGTGTCCATAAAGCTAAATATGATTGTTCTCTCTTTTTTTTTTTCTTTTATTAAAACTCTCAAACAAACAGCTGGATAACAGTATGACTAGTAGTAATACTCACTGTGAGTGACACATGCTGGAACGATGGTTACAGGCTCCCAAAGGAAGAGGCAAAGAGGTGTCATGGAATTTCTAAGTGGTGAGCTGTGGCGGAGAAGCGTGTGATAGTGGGTACCCCTGAGCTGCCCTGAGGAACACCAGGTAAAAAAGGTAGAACAGCCTTTGGGAACCACCTGCCACCCTTGAAATCACGTAGACCACTATTTTGCTTTGTTTTCTCTTTATTTCTCTATTTCCAATAGGATTTCTGCCCAGATGATTGAGTTTGATTCCGTGTGTTTTTCCAGTAACAGTTTCAGGAGCCAAAGCACGTTATATAAAATCTGCTATCAAAAATGACGCTGTCTTGACATTTGTACAGCTCTGTATTGGTGCTCTGTGTGTTCCCACTGAGCAGCTGCAGGCCTGGAAAGACCTTCAGCTCCTGCTCTGTCTACCCATGTCTGCCTTAAATGCTTGTAAACCAGTGGCAAGAAGAAAGGAATCATAAAGGAAATATTTGCTTTCTAATTTTCTTTCTACCTCTTAATATTTCATGAAGCCTCAGTGAAAAAAACTATTCCAGGTATGGGTTGCTTGGAAGCCTGATTTAGAGAAGAAACACAGACATAGGTTACATGGCTAAGGTCAAGTTCATGCTGTAACAAACATCCTGCTGAATAAATGAGTACCCACGGTTCAAACCAGCAGCTCTTATCAGAAATGAGTATTAGAGCATTTACAAGCTTTAAATTATTTGCCTTCTGCTTTGAAAAATATCTTGACATGTCCACTTAGTTGACGTCCCGTGTAATCCATGGGATCTGCACTTACTGCCCTCGATTTCCTGGGGCTGGTCCTGACTCACAGGGTGCTGGTGCATGAATGTGGTTCTGCAGATGCGCCTGGCTGGGCTTCCCTTGCCTCAGGGTGGCAAGGGAGGGGCTGATCCTGAGAGCCATCCGGTGTCACCAGTTACTGATGGATCAGTTCTTGGTGGTCACATTCCCCAAAGGCAACTCAACGCTCCGTGTGCACTACCATGGTCAGAGGGTTCCTCATAAAAGTGCTGCTGATCCCTGGATAGTCAGCATTATGATGAGCTGAAATTGGGTAAATATAAGTAATTACAACCAACTAGTGTTCTAGGGCGAACTGAGCTTTACCCGGTAATTGAAGATATTGCTGTTACCAGTGTGTGTACTGTGGTGCATATTTTTATTTTACTAGCAATTGAATGATAGATCATTGCTACTAGCCTGTGTATATAGGAGAAAACAGATAAATTAGGTTCTTTTTGAAGGGTTCTGTTACAAATAGGAGACCTGATCACTCTGTAACCTTTAGAAAACAAATGGTTCACATTGCTGGAGATTAGCACATGCATTTGGAGCTCATGTAACCCAGCATCCACAGCAGTTTGGATGAACACGTTTTGGACTCTGGGGTGGATTTTATCTGTTTGAAATGGGATACTCTATACCAATATCCTTCCATGTATCTTCCTATTGCATTTTACAGTACAGAAGACAGAGGGAACAACTGGTTGAATTAGGTAGGGTTTTACAGGTTCTGCTCCAGAAGACTTGCTTGATTTCTCAGGCTTCATAAGGTAACAATATTGATTTACTGGGGACACTGAAGCCTCCAACAGGGCTCAGAGAGGGATCTGGACTTTCCTCTGGTGCTCTGGTACCTGCCTGCTTTACGTTGGGCAGCAGGGCAGGGAGAGATACAAGTAAGAAACCACAGCCTGACCTGTGCTGGATCAGCCACCTTAGGATGCCCTTTTGAGGGATGACTTGGGACTTTTGGGAAGGTGCTTCATGTCTTCAAGGCCATAAATAACCTCTAAGATGTCAGGGTGGCATGTAGTGGGGAAGAAGATCCTGCCTTCCTCTTCTATCCCTATACTTTCCTCCGTGTGGCTCCAGCCACACCAGGACAGGCTTTCTGCAATGCGTGAGGATTTCACCAGAGAAAAACAAGCATCCCTGGCTGCTGTGCAGAATCCTATTCTGGTTAATACCCACCGCAGGAATCACAAGATCATCACTCAGGCCAGTGGCAATCTGCTGAAAACAAAGGTTTCCTTAATAGTCAAGATAAGCAGATAAGGCACAGTTGTGCTATTTGAAGTGCAGTATTTATGCCTGAATAAAGTTACTCCAGTTTTGGAGCAGAGTGTTTGCAGGGAAAGCTGTATTTACATTCCACCCCAGGGACTGAAACACCCTTGCACTTTCATATATCTCTTTTCTTCAAAGTCAGATGTTTCACCTACAGCTTCATTCCTGCCTACGATTACAGTAGGCAGCTCCCTTCAGTCTTTTTGTAGCTTTTTTTTGATAAACAGTGGTAGCAGGCACAGAGGTGGCTATGAGCTGTCTGCACCTCATTACCTCACTCAAAAGAAATGTTGTGCCCTTTGGGACAGTCCTGTGAGTTAGGAAAATGGTGATTTACAGATGGGGAAGAGAGACAAAGAGCGGGTGAGCGCCTTGCCCGGGATCCCACGGGAGGCTGGCAGCAGGGAGTTGTATTTCTGTCTAGTGCCCTAACCACTGATCCATCCTGTCTCCTGCTTTCGGGCGAGAGTCTGAAAATGCCATTGATTTGCACTTTCTAGGTCTGGGGAAGAAAGGTAGGGCTGACTAGACTATACAAGGAGACATGCAAAAATAAACAGAAGACAATAAACAGCATGATGTAAATTAGCTTGTAAAACTTTAATAATCTAAGATGCCATTTAGAAAACACAGGCAAGCAGAGGTCTGTTAAAAAAAAAACAACAACAAAAAACCCAAAACAAAGATATGATTTTAACCAGATAAAATCCCTTTAATTAGTCTGAAATTCTTGCCTATGTTTTATAGCAACACACTTCCATATGCATGCCAGAAAGTCGGGGAAACATGGAAATCCTTGTCAATTTGCAGCATTCACTGCTGGGATACAGCAGATTATTTCGGTGAAGGCTAGATAAACTCTGTGTCTGTAGAAAACATTTGTTTGGTGATCTCTTTGCTTTGTCATCTTCCACCGCACATCTGGTTTGGGAAGGAATAAATGAGCCTATGATCAAGAATCAGGATGTTTATATGATGCAATATTTAAATGATTTTTGTTTTTCATAAGTCTGGAAAAGCAATTGTCATCTTGGTGGCACTGGTTATAATACTGAACCCTCTTGTTTTGGGTGACCTTGGGCCATGATGGAAAGCAGTATTCTCCAAAATAGAGATGTGTTTGCCCTCACTGATATGGGGACAAGGTTTCTCCTACATCTGTTCAGCACCAAGGTGGTCCTGAAGTGAGTTTTGGAGTGTACCATGAGGTAGGCAGCGTGGATTAATGGTTGGAATAGAAGTCACAAAATCTCTTCATTCATGGAGATGCACACAAATGGATGATGGGGAACGCTGGGACCCAAAGGTGTGGGGCACAGGAGGAGCTCTGCACCAGCTGCGGAGCAGGTTCAGGGTAAGTGTGTGCTGGGGAAAGGAACGTTATTGCATATTTTCCATTGCACTAACCACAGGCAGCTTGTTTTCAAGCAGTTTTGTTATTGCACTGTGGTTGGAATGGGCTGCGTGTCCCTCCCATTGCTGTATTCCCACCTGACACTCGAGTCATGTGGGGGCTCTGGGGCTGAGAGCACAGCGCTGGCCGGGGAACCAGGACAGGAGCTGCAGATGCTGAGGGCACCTGCTTGCTCTTGCTGACACCCTGCCTTTAATCTCGAAACACTGAAGGTGTTTTCCCCAAATCTCCAGTTGCCTCCATGAGGTGTTTGTCTGCCCCAAGCTTGGCTGCCAAGGGTGGGGACACCAGCTCTTTCCCACCCCAGCTTCCCCAAGAGGGGTGGTGCACCCTTGACCTCAAGCACCAATTAACCACCTGTAAATTAGTACTGATGATATTTTCCCATCAGGTTTTAAAGCCACTGTGGTGTTTGCTGTGACAGTGGACAAGCTTGGGTGTCACCTCCAGTAATCAGGCGATTTGTCAAGGTCAACTTTCTGCAGTGCAGAAGCAGCACAGTGATAAAAAGGGGTGATTCAGAGAATCCTATGCTTTGCAATGCATGTTGGCTTTCAGCTCACAGCCCAGGGTCCACAGCTGGCACAAAGGGGGGAACACAAAAGATACATCATAGCAAGGAACCGCCTGCCTTCCCTGCCAATGCCCCATGATTGGAACATGGGGAAAGCAATTTCCTTTTCTGTCCCAAGTTCTTTGCTGCCTTTGTTTCCAGGTGGCTCCATACACGAGTGGTCTTTTGGTCTCCAGTTTTCATGAAAATGCCTGTACAGCTGAGAAAAAAATCAGAGCACAGATTTGAAAAGAAATACTTCTTATTTACACCTTCTAGCATAGAATTTTTTCATAGCCATACTCTCCACAGACAAGTCTGTGGTTCCACCAGAGGATCTGTTAGCAGCTGAGGACACCTCCATCCTTGGGGACTCCCCTGGAGCACCCTATATCCCTGTGCAAGGACTCACCCATGTCAGGTGTCCCCTTGGTGGCTGTTACCTCAGGAGAGTTCAGGGCATCCCACATCATTCCAGAGAAGGAACCCAGTGCTAAACTGGGGTATTGGCAATGTCTGCTGTCAGGGGTTATACGGCCTTGGAAGAGGCAAACCCTTGACTTTCCAGTCACTTACTGGCCTAGGTAAGAGAAGAGCTGTGAAAATAAATATAGTGTTCAATAAAAGTGAAAACTACCAGAATTCGGTATTTCACACTCATTGTAAAATTGAAACCTGATCTTTTTTGGTTAAAAAATTCACTGGCTTTTTTTTTTCCATTTAGACATGAGTGATTTTTGAACAAAAAGAGGAGACTTTGTTTAGAAATGAGTAAAATTGGTGCTGTCATTTAGCAAAGGGAATTTGCAATGGGAATATCTCAGTTTGTGCTGACATACGTGTGTGTGTTCCCAGGTGAGAACTCTGCTTGACAAAACACACGTTTGGGGCTAAGCACTAACTAATGTGTTTAAATATCACTCATGAAGGGAAGGTGAAAATGCTCTGCAGATGCACTTGACAGCTGTTTTCCAAGTCAGAGAAGATATCTTTTCCTTTCTACATGCTCTTAAATTGTGGTTTTGTAAATGCTTTTTTGCTGAGCACTAGGGGCCCTTACTACAAGAAAGACATTTGTAGAATCAGAATTGTTAAGGCTGGAAAAGACCTTTAAGATCACCAAATTCAACAATGAGGGGCTGGAGCATGTCCAGAGAAGGGCAACGGAGCTGGGGAAGGGTCTGGAGCACAAGTCTGATGAGGAGCAGCTGAGGGAGCTGGAGTGGCTCAGCCTGGAGAAAAAGGAGGCTCCCTGGGCACCTTCCTGCTCTCTACAGCTCCCTGAAGGGAGGTTGGAGCCAGGTAGGGTCCATCTCTCTCCCAGGTAATAAACAATAGGACAAGAGGAAATGGCTTCAAATTGTTCAAGGGGAAGGTTTAGATTAGATATTAAAGAAAATTTCTTTACTGAAAGGTGGCCAAGCCATGGCAGAGGCTGCCCAGGGCAGTGGTGGAGTCACCATCTGTGGAAGGATTAAAAAACATGTACGTGTGGCACCTGGGGACATGGTTTAGTGGTGGGCTTGGTATCAAATGGTTGGATTTGATGATCTTAGAAAGCCTTTCCAATCTAAACAATTCTGTGATTCTAAGAGTCCTCCATCACTGCAGGAGCACTTGCCATGCTTCCTTTGCCTTCCATTCTGCCACGAGTACAGGAGTGTGGTTTAGGGTAGTGGTCTGAATGATGGGATTTGCTCTGATTTGCACTGATCTGAGGCTCAACACAGCTCACCTACATTCCCTTTTGTCTCTCTGAGTGCAGAGACGTGGCCTGCAGTGCTCACATGGTCTGACCGATGGGGCTGCACTTTGGCAAAGAGGAGAACATTTTTGCTGGATTAAGGAGCTAAACAAAGCCCAAAGTCAGATAATAATTACGTATCAGTAACCTTCCTCTTTCTCAGAATTACCCATAGTTTTTTTTATCTTTCCATCTTTGAAAGAACATTATTTTTCCTGTACTTTTGCAA
>VYZQ01056275.1:44869-57830 GCA_013400655.1 Mystacornis crossleyi
AAGGAGCTAAACAAAGCCCAAAGTCAGATAATAATTACGTATCAGTAACCTTCCTCTTTCTCAGAATTACCCATAGTTTTTTTTATCTTTCCATCTTTGAAAGAACATTATTTTTCCTGTACTTTTGCAAATATTATCGCAGTTTCTCTAAGTTTTCTGTCCTTTCCAGACATTCCCCTCTTCTTACCATGCTATGAATATATTTAACAGAAGAAAACCCAGTGGATTTGTTGTCTGCACTGTGGTAATGATGGGATCACTTTGCTTTGCTCAGTGCTGCTCTGAAGCAAGTCAAGAGGGAGCACAAGTCTAATAAAGAGCAGGTCACAACATGCACATGGATTTTTGAAGAATCTGGGTATTGTAGGTTTTTTTCAAGTTGGGCTCCTTCTCATGTTTTAGACAAGAGTGCTACAATTAACAAGACAACCAGATGTAAATGAGCTCTTGATTTCATTTTGAGATGACAAAGATAATTAAATGCCAGGAAAATGTTTCTCCTTTGCTGCCATTTATTGAAAAATTTACATTTTCTTGAATGCATCCTTTAGGTGATTAATAAAAACTGAAAGTCAAATCCAGTATCTGATGATGTGTCACACTTTTAGATGAAATAGGTAGGTGAACCTGTTCATTCTCATACAACTCTGATTTCAGTAAAGTGGCAGAGAAGCCTTTTGGGGGATAAAACATCCCTTACACAAGTATCTACACAGGAAACAAACCAAGGTAACCAGGTACAATCCAATTCCTGCTTATCAGCACTTATAGATTTTATGGATTATCTGTAACCACACATTTTTACTGAATTCAAGATTATTTAGTGGACTGGCATAAAGCTGCTGAGGTGTTACTTTGAATATGCTGTAAACCAAGAGCTTGGAACAGAAAAAGAAAAGCAGCACAAGGGCAGTACTCAGGTGGGTCAACAGCAGCAGCTCTTACACTGGGCTCCTCCTGTGCTGGGACAAGGGGCAGAGCAAGTGAAGTCACTCCATGGAAGATGATCAGCTCCATTTGGAAATGTCAGGGGCATCCCACAGCCCAGATTACACTTGATCCCAGCCTAAGGACACTGGAGGTGCAAGGGAGCGGACATGGGGAAATGAAGAAAAACAGAGTTTATCTACTTCTAATGATGATGCAGAAATAGCTCATTTCACACACCAAGCAGGTGAATTCATTCACTTTTCTATTTACCAGTAACCGAACACCTCTTGGTGCTCTTGCCCACAACACCAATTACATTAGTTCTCATTCCTTATAAACAAGAAGCACTAACCATTTATTTCCAACCTATGTTCCCAGCGCCCTGGTACTGGAGATACGGATCTTTCCTGGGTAGTTTGATTTCTGTGGGCACTGTCACCACCTAGTGGCACCTCCCTCTTGCTTTGCGGGGGCAGCTGTTGCATTATCCTCCTGTAGGCTTTGCCCCTGGTCACTCATTTCCCCCCTTACCACCAGGGCTTTGCCAATCGGCAAGTTAAAAGCCTTCACGTGGGGTGGCAGCTTTATCTGGGAGATTTCTCTTTGCTCCTGCTTGGGAGCAGCTCATTCTGGTTGAACGTGGAGGATTTCCACGGTAAGGTGGCTCTGGAAGACTAGAGGGTTGTGTTTAAAGGTGTTTGGGTGCAGGAGGAAACGACTGTGGGAGACTTCCGTGCTCTTGAACACTCAGCCTATTGCAAAGTGGAAACGTTGTGAGTTGTGACTAGATAAAATACAATCACTGGCAATAACACAGCAGGGGTGTGTGTATGTTAATCATACAGCCATGATTATGTTGTTCAGTGGTTTGATTCAGTTTACAAAGGAAACGCAGAGTGAAGACACCCCCTGCTCACTGCTCAGGTCTCTGTGCCATCCCCCCACCGTGTGAAACATTTGCATATCAGGATCAAAACTGAGCTCTTGCTTTTCTGTCTAATGTTAAAAATTTTGAGATGAGCAATACTGTGTACTTATCCTGGATTTCCCTCACTTTCTCTGTCCTTGAAGCCCGTAGTGGTGTATGTAGTGTCCCAGCAGGGGGCTGATGTGTTCAGAGTTGCTCCCATGCAAGAGCTGGAGGGTGATGCCACTTGTGCGATGATGCCTTGGTTTTAGAGGGGTTGTTTCCACACAGAAAAACAAGCCGTGGACCCATTACTCAAAGCAGAAACTTCCCATAACTGAGGCTGAGAAGGCACAATAAGGAGGACGAGGGTTGTGGCACTCTGCCTGGCATTGTGGGTTTCTCAGAAATGATTTTCAGCACTATAGACCCATTCACTTTACATAATAATGTAATTTTAGGCATTTTTTCCCCCCATGTGGAGCTTTGGTTTGCGTTTTCCTTTGCTGTGAGTCACTGGTGGGCCACAGTGTGTGCATCAGCAAGGAATCCATCCATCAGTTCCACTGTGAAAGCAAAGCCTGAGCTGGTGGATCCATCTGTGTCTGCCTTTCCCACAGACACCATGCAAAGCCCTGAGGAATTGAGCTGCTTGCAAGCCACTGTCTTGCTTAAGAGAGGAAGGAGTCATAAAAGTATTGAGGAAAAAGGCAAACTTGGATCTTCAGTGTTGTCTGGGTTATCTGGCAGCCTCAGCAGAGCCCCTGCAGCCCCCCCTGCTCTGCAGCAGCCCTGGATGTGCAACCTTGGGTGTGTAACTCAGTGTAGGAGAGACCTTCAGAAAATGGAAAGGCACTTGGGCTTCACTCTGTAACTTTTTCTACCACCAACACCTGTGCAGCTGCAGGACTGAAAGGTCTTGGCTCTATACAAGCAAAGGTGATGTGGGTGGATCACCCTGGGGAGAGTTTCATCACCCCCATGAAATGCCATGAAGGGGCCTGTGCACTGCCCTAGTTTGACTTAGAACAGCTCTGCAACCTCAAATAATGCCACTGGTCTTGTCTCATCCATAGCACTGAACAAAACTTCATGTGGTTTTCCAGTTTCCTATTTTTTTAATTTAAAAGATACTTTTCCCTATCCCTCTGCCTCTCCAGTTCACAAGTGCTCTGTGAGCAGGGGAGAGAGCAAATGAGGAGCTGGTCTAAGAAAAATGAAGGTAACCACATCTGAAAACACAGGAGCATAACTCTCACAAAGACCAGAAAATGAAAATTACTGCTTTTCAACCAATTAAGCTAACTGTTGGGTTTTTTGTTGTTTTGCTCTTGGCTGGAGCTTGGACCTAATGAAGCATAGTGAAACAGCAGACAGCTTCTTTGGAGATACCTACGGCTCCTTCTACGATCATTTGATACAAACTACTGTAAGAATTGTGTGAGTTCTGGTCAAAATTTGAATTAAAGTATAAGAGCTGAACTTTTATGAATTTATGGCTATATTGTATATATGACTTATAGGGCAAGATCTTTCATAGTGTTACTGATGTCTTCCTGGAGCCAGGGTTGGATATGTTGCTGATAAACTCCTAAGAGTGGCCCAAACCAGTAAATGCCAGTTCTTCTTTCCAGAAGAATTTCTCTTCAGCCAGCGTGGAATGTGTGCAAATATAGGAAACGTTTTGGTGTTAACTAACTTTATATTGTACTGTTAATGTTGAAGCTTTGCAGCATGTTAGGTAGAACTACAACCTGGTGGAAATCAGTGGTAAAGTTGTTGGCTTCCCTGGGGCACCTCCTGTCCCCTGTCCTGCCCTGGGAAAGGCACTGGTGCATCTGTGGGGGGAGGGGATGAGACCTGTGCTTGGGGAAGGTGTGGGGACCTTGAAAATGGCCTTTTTATTATGTTGCCATGGTATTTGGGAGGAATGTGTCTTAATAGCATTGATAGCACGTTCATATTTTTTCACCTCGAAATCTCCTCTTCAAAGGAACAACTCGCTGTTCATTTTCCTTTTATTGACACACTTTAAAAAAAGAAAGTGATTGTATTCAGGAAACCTACTTCTGGAGTATTGCCAATCAAAATATTTGGTAAGCCCAGTCCTGATTAGAAGGCAGCAAGTGGAGGCCAGTTCCTACAGAAAATCTATTGGAGCAATTCTGAGTACTGTGGGTATCGTGCAGAAGGGGAGCTTATGCTCACCCAGAAATCGAGAAGGGTTCACCTTCCATTGCAGTTTTGTTCCTGGAAGGGCCAAATCTACCTACAGGTTGCCCTAAATACCTAAATAGCTGATAATCATCTAATCAGTTCTGATCCCTGCTTCTCGCACCGTTCCTCACTGAAAGCCAAGTGCAGCGAGGTTTGGTGGGGCTCTCTGGACCCAACATGAGAGATTCCCTTGGTTGTTTCACACAGCACTGGGTGCTTAAAGCCAAAATGTAATTAGCTATTGGTATTTGACCAGGATTCTGTGGTCAACTCTTGTAAGAGGTCATGAGGTCTCCAATGACCACAGGAGCATGGTTTTGCATCTCATGATAGGTATGATAAACCCTCAGCTAACGTCTCTATATAAAGTTTGTGCTTTGAGCTCTCTCTGAAGCCATCCTTTACGCCCAGTGTAATAAACCATGTCTAGTGCACAGGGAAAGATCCACTAACTCCTTCTGCTGACTTTGTCCAAAAGAACAATTGGACGCCTACTCTGATATTTGTTTCTGAGTTTGTGAGTCTTCCCACTGGTGTGTTTTGAATTCATCTATTGAGAAACAAAGACTTAAATTTTGCCTTCATGCTCCATAAGAAAAACAAAGCAAAAGGAGTATAGTGTTTTACACAGGTGTTCTGTAGAATCTGTTTTTGCATCTTTTGTTAGAGGAAGTTTGGGGCTTTGGCTCAGTTTCAGCTGAGCTGTTATTACCACAGAGTCAGGGTACATCTCTGGGAGAGCTGGAGCATGAAGGGTTCAGCCAGGACTTGCACAAATGGGTAATGGACCTCAACCATTAAATGCAAGTTCTGACAGTGTGGGTCAAACTCATATGTGTCAGTCTTTGGATTCCTCCTTTCTCATTCTCCTAAGTGGGCTCATTTTCTGTTTAAAAATAATTGGTAGAATTTTATGATGTGAAAACAAAAATAAGGCAACTCCTGCTGAGATCTGTGAAGCCAAAATGTTTTTATGTGCTTTGGAACTCACATAACAAACCTTTCTGTCAAAAAATGTGTTAAGAGACGCATTTTGCTGTGACATGCTTTCAGCTGCATGTTATAAGGGGCTGCTTTCTGGGATTGGCAGAAACAGGACTTTCAAGTTTAGATCATGGAAAATGGTGTGTGTAGTGATGCTCTGTAGTTCAGTCAGGACTGAGGAAAAAACCCAAAGCAACAAAAAAACCCCAAAACCCAAGGTGGAAAACCACAATTCATTCTCCCCATTGATCTCTGAATACTCAAAAATAAGGAAAATCAGATGAAACTTTTTTCTTGTCATATTTTGAAGGATGAAATGCTGGACATGACCTGGACATGCCTTTTCAGCCTGGAAAGCCAACAGTATCCTGGGCTGCATCAAAAGCTTGACCAGCAGGTTGAGGGAGGTGACTATACCTCTCCACTCTGTTCCCCTGAGACCCCACCTGCAACGCTGCTTCCAGCTTTGGGACCCTCAGCACCAGAAGGATGTGGACCTACTGGAGCGAGACCAGGGAGGACACAAAGATGCTCCAAGGGCTTGAGCAGCTCTGCTCTGGATCCAGGCTGGAAGAGCGGGGATTGTTCAGTCTGGAGAAGAGAAGGCTCCAGGGAGACCTTAGAGCCTCATCCAGTGCCTAAAGGGGCTCCAGGAGAACTGGTAAGGGACTGGGGACAAGGCCATGGAGTGATAGGACAAACTGGAATGGCTTCAAACTGACAGAGAGCAGGGTTAGATTGGGAAGAAATTATTCCTTTTGAGGGTGGTGAGGCCCTGGCACAGCTTGCCCAGAGAAGCTGTGGATCCGCAAGGCCAGGCTGGATGGATCTTGGAGCAACCTGGAAGGTGTCCCTGCCTATGGCAGGGAGCTGAACAAGATAATGTTTAAAGGTACCTTCCAAACCAAACTATTCTATAATTTTAGAAAGCTTTCTTGCCACAATACGTGTGAAATGAAGGAAGGAAAAAACCGTCATCTCCCAACACCTGGAGATAGGATTTCATACTGACCAAATCTTGGCTTACCAATTAAGCTGCAGTCCACCGTTTTGTCCATTGTTTGCTTAAAAATTATCTGCATGGAGTTGATGTATTTTAAAGACTTTCCAGCAATTCGCTGGGAAATTAAAAAGGAGGAGAGAGGAAAGGTAGTGGGCTGATTGGACAGCAGCAGTCCTGGACAGATTCACAACCCAGGCAGCTGCAAGACTGGGCACAGGCCTGCAGTGCTTGGCCCTGTGCTGAGGCAGGGCTTGGGCACGTCTGTGCTCACATTGAAACCTGTCTGAAAATGGGCAGCTGCCTCCTCGGTTTGCTCTTGTTCCAAGGAAGGAGCAGGCTGTGCCACAGCCCTGTGTGTTCCAGCAAGATCCAGCATACCCTATGGTGAGGTGTGTGGCCAGGAAACGCATGCTCTGGCTGGCATTTCCATGCTGTGCTCTCCTCTCCATCTCTAGGAGAAGGCTCCTGTCTGTGCCTAACTAAGGTCCTAGCAGTTATTTTCAGGGTATTCCTTATTTCGTACTCTAGCCTGAATCAATTCTGTCAGTGATTTATTTCTGAGCAATTTGTGGGTGTCTCTGAACTGTAAATTCATGTTGTTTCCCACTGGATGTAAGTGTTGCACAATATGCCTCTGCTCCCTCTTCAGGAGCAGGTATTTCTAGGTTTCAGTGTCTGGTATAAAGTTCAACTTGATGAACTGGGAAATGTGCATTTTGCTTTGATCCTGAAATATGGAATTACAATTTGCTCTCTTGGTGACTATTCCCAATGGTGGCTTTACACATTTAGGCTTGGCATTTCATGGGGTCTTAATGGAGGAAGCTTCCTGTAATGAAAATATTCCCCTTACATATCCCTTCTAGAATGAGTCCAAGTGATAAGGCTGAGTAGTTCCTTGAGGATCCTCTAAAAACTCCACCAAAAATATATGGACAAAACCAAGGTAAGTGGCTCTGTAACTGATTGAAAGACATTAGATTAGCAATAGAAATACCAATTCACAGTTTGGGAGAAGGGAAACATTACCCAGTTATTCAGTGGGCTGGTCTGGGTGATATGTTGTACATGCCTTAGCTGAGGGTTTTACTTTTGTCAGAGTGAAATATGCTGCTTTGCCAAAGTCACAAGAAATACCCTTTTCACAGTTTAAGGGGCATTTAAGTGAAATGCAGCGATTATGTTGACTGTCCGATGGTGAGTTTCACTCCAAGTTAGCCCTTAGAGCTAAAGATTTGTATCATGTGAAAAGAGGCATCCAGAGACTTTAGCCACTCCTAACAACCCCTGAGAGTCCCTCTGACATCCAAGTATTGGAGAGACTTGTAGAATTTAATATGACTATAAAGATTCTGCTGGCTTTATAACCATTGCACAAATAAGGTTCATACAGAATTCTACAGGATGCATCAGAAGAGAATATAAACAAAACTCCATGGTTTTGCAGCACTTAAATATAAACCTTGTAATGTTTTTATAGCTCCACATTCTTTCAATCTCATGGCATGAGGGTTTCCTACAACCAGTGCTTTGGCATGGGCAAGCTGAATAGCTGGTGCATGAGTTTATGGAGGTATTACCCCTCTGTCTGCATCCTGTTGGAGTTGCCCATGAATTTGCGCTCTCTTCTCAGATTTTGGATGCTGAAGGCACTGCTGTAGCTGCTGCAATGAAATTTTAGCTGAGAAAGAGGAGAAAAGTTTGTGGAATATTTTGTGAGGTCTGGATCCAGCCTCAAACTGCAAAAGCCTGGATGATGCCTTGGCACTGCTATTGCTCTGCACAGATTTGTCAGCTGCCAGATTTGTTTTTATCATACGTGGAAACAAACTCTTTAATGAATGAAAACAGATGCACAAGATTGTGTTGAAAGTCACTCTGTGAAGAACACAAGACAGAAAACATGGAAAAGGCACCTAAAAATATTAATGAAATTTATTCTTGGCAATGAAAAGTAAATAGGCATTATGCAGATATTCTCTTTTAAATGCACTATACTCCTTGCATTTGCACATAATCCATATGGTGTAGGACTTAATGTAGGACACCAGCATGGTTCCTCATCATTCTATGTAGCTCATCATGGTACACTGGCCATGGGACCGAGTTCCCTGGATATTTTGTTCACAGAACAGAAAGAGCCAGAAACACAAGTAGTTGAGAAGATCGGGTCCTTCGACAGGAGGTAGAGCAAATGCGAGTTAAATCTTGAAATGAGCCAGGCCCATATAAAAGCTTGCACAAACAGTGTTTTCAGTTTGGACAATTCCCACTGGCCTGAGTGGTTTCTCCAACAGGACCTACATGGATTAGTCAGACTGCCTGTCATCTGCAAGGCACACAGCACGTGTTGCAACCTGTTATTCCATGAAACAAGCTAGTTAAAACTCTCTGAGAGCTACTGAAATGCTCCTAAACTAAATGCCAAATGTTAAAATTGGATTGAACCAGAAGATACCTTGCAACTTTACTGCCCAAATCACTTTAAACTTCTTTGATGCTCATTTTATTAATACAAAATCAGATGAGAACCCACTGTAACTTGGGTGAGAGACTGGTTTTGAGTTTTTCATCTCTGAAATTAATGATTAACTTTTCCCCAAGGGACTTATTTTCACCTTAATTCAGTCAGGAATTGCTATTAGAACATGTTGTATTGACAGCCTTGACTGTTGGTCAAGTCATGGTGCCACCAGCCCAGGTTTGCAAATGGGCAGCAATGACATCTGGAATGGAACAAGGATGGGTGAACACAGCCGATGCCATTCCCGGTGGGGGACCAGCACAAGAATATGGGAGAGCCAGAGTTTTCCAGGTGAATCTGAAATGAAATTAAATCATTTGTGTTTGCTTTAATATAGGGATGTCTGATATTATCTGTCTACAGCATTAGTCTGTGCTGCTGCCTTTGAAGCTAATAATTGGCATTAGGGTGGTGTGTTAGTTTCCATGTTAGGCATGAATTTGGAATGAATCTCAGTTATCCAGACAAATGGGCATTTTCATGGTATTATCCACTACCACATGATGTTACATATTCCTCATCAGTGGCTGCGCTCAGGTTTGGGCATCATTGGGGTTTGGAGCTTTTCCTTGGCTAATTAAGACTTGTGAGAAGGGCAGAAATATTTGGGGTATTGGAGAAGAAAGGTTAAACCTGCAAAATATGGCAAGATTAACCACAAGATCCTTAAGGTGGTCATGGCTTGTGATGCTGGTGGGACTCAGCACTGGGGATGCCACCATTCATTAGTACAGTGTGTGGAGTGGCAATTAAGGGTGGGGAGAAGCAAAATGCAGATGAAACATCAGGATGTGCCCTTAAAACAAGATCTTTAAAGCCCAGGTTAGTTTGTTGAAAACTACATTGTTATAAATTCCAGGGAGTTTTGGTAGAGAGTAATCCCAGTGGGAGAAAGACAGGCTGGAGGAGCTATTCACAGGCTTTGGTTCTTTGGTTTTGGGTGTAGCTGTTGACTCCATTGCAGTGGGCTTACATTAGGGATGAGTTGGATCTGTTTTGTGCAATATCCTGAGTTTTTTGGATTGTGAGTTCTTAGATGATGCCCACAATGGAATTTTAATTAGGAAAGTAAGAAAGGTTCTGCTGGGAGATGGGTAAACCACAATAATTACCAGCAGTGAGAAAGTCAGCAAAGAGCAAGTAATCAGGGTATTTATAGAGGTCTTATTGAGAATTACCTAAATTCCAGTTTTAAGGATACCTGTGAAATAATCTTTCATAAACAAAATTACTTAAAAGATAGCAATTCCACTCCTCTGCTTTATCCAGTGTTCAGCTGTACCTACAAGTTTTAATGAGTACATGGATGAGGCTCAAACTGGCTGTGTGGCCACTGAATGTGTAATCAACACATTGCAGAATCTCCAAAAAAAACTCCCAAGGGATGCTGATTCCATGCTAATGGTCATGGAAACTCCCATGCTCTGGCAAGGTGATCAAGATTCACAAAGAAGTTTATTTGCTTTGCTGGGTAACAGAGCCAAAAATCTCTCACAAAATGGCAAATTGTGAAGTATAAAAAGAATTATGAAAGGTTTGTATTTCCAAGTGCATAATCTCTCTTGAGAAAAGACTACTGAAACATCAAAATAAAATTACACTTTACATTTTTAAGAAATAGTGTGTAGCTCTGCTCTTCTGTCCAAGATCCTGAATACTAAGTAATCTGACAAGGAGATCATCGCCAAACCAACACAACGCATCCCTTGCACTGTGCTTTGAGTTCAAACTAACATGACCAATTTCACATGAAAATTTTCTTGGCATAGCAAAGTGCTTGCTTGGCTAAATCCAACCTCCTGCTTCTGTCTGCAGAAACAGCTGCACAAATTCTCCTCTGCCACTTCTGTGTATGAGAGGAGAGTCCAAAAGTGCCACTCTGTACTGGTGATAAAACTACCTTTTCTCCGTAGGTCAGCTGGTGGGATAGGCAGAATTGCCATGCACACAGTTGAAGGCTGGGATGAATATGGGATATCTTTACTGGAGAGGCAATGACACCCACTGCTTGACCTAGAAGACATGTCTGGGCTGGGCAATATCCACACCTACGATCTTCTCATGGGAATCGTTCTCCCATCGTACATAAGGGCTCTTCATGGCTTTTGTGGTATCGTGTGTTTCAATCTTGTGGAAGTAGCTTGGGAGAAATACCCAGAAAAATCATGCCCTTGTTCTAAATCTCTCCTCTGTCCCTGGCTGAGCTTTGAGTCACACTGTTTGAGCAGTAGAAATGGGTTGGGCTTCTCAGGTGTCCTCAGAAGATCAAATCTCATTTTCTTAGACTCTGTGACCCTGCTCTGCCATCTACTAAGCTCGCCTCTCTGTGTATCAACAAATGGGGCTGCTGCTGAGGTTACAGGAGGTTTGTGTCTGTAAGAACCCAGAATTTCCAGCAAATGCCTTTCTGAAAGGATCCTGGCTCTGACCCTGGAACTGCACAGCCCTACGCAAACTGCTTGGGGCCAGACTGCCAAGGTGTTTAGGTGTTGGTCACCTTTTAAAGGCTGGTATTTAACCTCTTGATCTTGTATTCATAATGAAACAGGAAGGATGGCAGGAACTTGCACTTTCTGATGTGGATTTTGCTAATTAGCTCAAGTGCTTCTATAACACTTAATGGCTCTTTAAAGCCATGCATGCCATTAGTACAAACTGCTTACTTGTAAAGGAGTAAACAGCACTGGGAGGCCACGGTGTGAACACAAGCAGGCTCCTGGCTGGGAGTCTGTCAAAAGCTGCTTCTTGTGCCCAGTGCATGTGGGAAGCAGGTTTTATCATGGTGCAACTGCATGTTCTGCTGATGTGCAGTGGTTGACAAAAGCAGCAGTGCTGGGTGGTCATCACAGACAGCATCTCACACTGCTGCTGCTGGAGGGGTATCCAGTGCCCCATCCATTACTTGGAGCTGCAAAGCCTTGCTCGTCTCTGGCTTGTTGGGTGTTTCTGGGATAGAGGAGAGAAGGGATAGCCCAGGAGGAGGTGGTGAGTGGGTACTTGGTGTCACCCTTGTCCAGTGGAGAGACCTGATGAAACCTGTGTCCAGCTCTGCTTAAATATTTCTTGGTCAAATCGAATGAAAACTGCTCATTAGCTCCTACAGCCTGCAGACACCATTTAAGTTTCAGTTAAGATCTCCAGTCTGACTTGTGCAGTACAAAAGGGCCTCAGCAACCCATGAGCTACTCTAAAGGGAAAGGAGGATTTGCTTTATAAATAAGGTGCGTGGCAGATGTCACAGGCTGAAGACATGACCGATCTATGAGACTTTTCTCTGTATCATTAGAGTTTGTATTACTGCGAAGCACAGAAAAACAAATAACTCCTTTAAGTAGTTAATTTGAATACACAGAAGCAAGAGTAGGAGGAAGATGTAGGTTAAGTGCTTCAGGAAGATGCCAGGCAAATGTTCAAAGAACCACAAGGTTGGTTTTTACCAGTGTCAGAGGTAGCTGCATGTAGTTTGGCTGTTGGTATGGAATTAATCTTGCTCCTATTAGAAGAAAACTAAAAAAAAAAAAAATTTAAAAAAAGAGTAACACTATGTGGTGCTGTTGAGCAATGTGGGGGCACTTTGGTACAGCTTCTTGGTGTCCCTGTTTTGGAGAGCCCTCTTATGGTGCTTTACTCGTAGCCTGGAATGTGCTGCTGTCAGTGTCGTCCTCCAGAGCCATCTCCATCCCTGCCCAGCTCAACCAGTCGTTGTTCCTGCTTGTAGGAGCATTAAGAGCTGAGGCCAGCAAAGACCCAGAGGCAGAAATTGCTGACCCTTCCTTTTTAATACTGTGAAAGAGTAGGATTTTATGACTGATTTCCCAGATTTTAGAGGTATTAGAGGATGTTTCTGAGTCTGTAGGAGATTGGGGAAATTCAGAAGACTGGGCAAAATCTGCCACTAAGTCATTTTTTGATGAGAGGCTGAACACAAGGGCCTTTAAATCTTGTGGGACCATCAGACTAACCCAGGGATAAAAACCCAACTCTAACAGCAAGGGTACTGGCCAGTAGTGTTCCAGCTCTACTGTTTTATCTCCTCTGGCCCTGCCGGCACCAGCTGCCTGCTTTGTCCCAGACCAAGGTTTGGATCCAGGTTAGTCACACCATGCCTCTGCCAGCCAGCTCATATGGTTAGGGCTGGCAGGCTTAGCCTGAGGAAAACCTCACCAATGCAATAACATTATTTGGGGGCTGGAGAGACCTGACGTTCGTAAGTGATCTCTGCACAGACACTGCTGCCTTTGATCAGGAAACCCATTAAACAGCCATCATTAAAATGAACTACTTTTTCTTAGTCTGACTTAAAAAAAAACAAACGAAAAACAATCCCCAAAACACCCCAACTCCTTACCATAAAGCTAAAAGGTTTTAGCCCCTTTGTTTTTGTCCTGGTTTGGAC
>VYZQ01056276.1:2277-16097 GCA_013400655.1 Mystacornis crossleyi
CTCCTGACAGCAACAGTGCGTGTTACATTCATTAGCCAAAACATGACCTCATCTGTTCATTGCATTTTCTGGTATCAAATTAAAACTTCTCATTACTGTAAAGCTAGATCATTGCACACTTGTTCAGGTAAGTTTATAGCTTAGCTGTTCTGTTTTCCCTTGAACATTCATTGCAGAGGTTGTGCAGAACAGCTGTGTTGACTCCCATTGCTCCCTCCAAAGAGGGGATAAAATAGCAATAGCTCTGCATCCCTGCCAGGGGTGGGTATGTTCTTGGTAGCCACCCCTCTACTGTCAGAAAAGACCGAAAAAAGACACCACGGCTTTACCAACTTAAAAGAGAGCATAAATAAAAAAGATTTCTTATTTCTATAATAGAAGATAAAAGGTATATAAAAAGTGAATTTTTCATGCTTTGGAGAAATACTGATCAGGCAGTACCAGTGCCTGTAACCCATTAGGAGGGGCTTTCAGGAGCACTGCAGAAAATCAACATGGTTAAGTAGCAACATAAAATTACTAGAAATGAGAGATCAGACATCCAAACCTGGAGTGTATCCAAATGAACTAGAAAAAGCATTACACAGTTGGCCAATTAATTGTTAAAGCAGAATTAGAAAGAGCGAAGTCGAGCTTGAAGAGCAACTAACCAGAATATATTCTGACCCATCAGGATCAAAAACCTTGCCAAAGAACCCAGAGTATGAAGCGAATGTGCAGGAAAGAGAATAGAAATAAGCACTTTCACCTTGGGGTTTACTGAAGAGAAAAGTGACATGCTCTGGTGTGGGTATGCGAGGGAGGGTTCTGTAGACACGTCTTTGTGTTGTAAACTTGATCATAGGTACTTCAGGCCCAGCTACACGGAGAACAGAGTTAATCGAGCCCAAATGCCACTTAAGGATGATATAGTTGAATTACTAATGGTAGTCTGTAAATACCAAAATAAGGATTCTTCCATTCCTTGTAAAATTTCCAGTTCCATTCATGCCTGCTTCCTCTTCACTTACAAGTTAAATAGCCTTCACATGAAGTGAAGGTGGTGTGGGTTGAGTCTGTCCCTGACAAGACACAGCTTCTTGGAGCAAGACAAGCTTGAATCTGTCAGTGCTAGTGTGCTTACCCTTCAAATAAACAAATAGCTGACACCTGGCATAGAGATCAAGATTTACTGATTGAATCCCCCCAGTATGAGAGATTGTTCTGTTAAGATTGTGTTGTGTAAACAACAGCTATCTCTAAGGTTTTGAGTTTTAAGTTAGCAAAATTAAAGTAGGATAAGATTTTTAGATTTATGTTGTTTTTCCTGTCATTATGTTTGATTATGATGTGCTTTATATAAATCTGCAAATGCAAAAGGAAATAAATTGCAAAACATTTTAGCAATGACTTCTGATAGTCAAAAATGTGTATGGGACAGATGGTGTTAAGCACATTATATAATAAGTGTCCACGAAAATAGATAATAATCAAGAAAAAGAACAGCAATAGCCTTTTAACTGTAATTTACTGGATTAAATTCGTGGCCAGGGCCGCACAATAGGAGATACTTTACAATTTTCTTTCACAGGTTGATTGTTCTGAAGAAATTTGTGGAATGCAATCCCAGTGATTTATGGCAAGCTCTTATATCTGCTACATCAGGTTCCTGAACATTTCTTGGCATTGAGGTATTAAGGTCTCCTGTGCACATGTGCTCACAAGCACATAGCCAGATAGTCCTGTTTGGTAAGAGGAAGGAGGGGACAGGTTCTCTTTGTGCTTAAAAACAGTATTCAGGAACAATAAGATACTTACTCTTCTACAGCACAGTTCTTAGTCTCTAACTGAGACGACCTTAAACCATGAGGTGCTTATTCAGGATAAGTGAATTCCTGATAACTTGAAAACCACTGAATTTTGCCACAGTCATATATGTGCTAGCTCATACAATTCTCAAATGTAATTACAGCCCTGAAACGAAAAATAAAAATATTTATATATGGTAACAATGTCGTAATCCTTACAAGAACTTCTCTCTCCTTGGTTCCACTTAGTTACCTTTGGGTTGTTCTGGTTTGTTCTTTTCCTTTGTGTTCTCTGCCACTTCCAGGTTGCCTAAATAGAGATTCTAATTGCTAAAGAAATGTGAACTAAGCTACTGCTTATTCTAGTTTAGTCCAAGGGTCCTGCTTTGTTGTGCAGTATTTCAGACTCTTATGTTGCTCATGTTCACTACAAATTGCGCAAGTCTCTTTCTGGAGTTCTATAATCTGGCATGTTATTTCTCATGATATTGCATTGTTTCTCAGCTGCAAACGTGTTCTTAAAAAGAAAGGTGGACAAACAGCCATCAAAATGTGTTAGGGTTAATTCTTGTGCTTTTTGTGATAAGATATATTAAAACACTTGATTTGCCTCTAAATTTAAATATTATTTAAATTCCCCTTCTGCAGGTTTTTTTCTTGGTATGATTGTTACACTGTCTGTTTTTAAAAATCTCAAATTCAAGCCTGCCTGGTTTTTCTCTGTTGATTATTCTGTTTCTAGTATTTGTTAGTTGATCTATAGTTCCTCAATAAGTCTTTATTTTCTCATCTGGGTAAATTCACTCAAAAATTCATATTTGATGAAAGCTAAATAGGAATACTATATGCAGATCTGGTCACATTCACAAATGTGTTTGCTTTGAAAACCATCCCAGATTTGGAATACTCTTTCCTTTCCCTCTTCTCCCCTTATCCTTGTTCTTTAAAAGTATGGTAATTTCTTTTTTTTCCCAAAACTTCTCTCAGAAAAATTCAAAATAGTGACCTCAATGTAGTATTTTCACTGAATATGTGTGTGATTATGTTAGTTTTGAATAATATATTGCAGGTTTCTATCTGCAAATAATTAAAAACTTAACAATTACTTTTTGTAATTCTTCACTCTTTGAGTTTGAAAGAGGTGCCCAAACGTACTTCCTTTGGTTTTACATCCCTGTTTTGCCAAGTCTTCCAAAGCAGAGATAATTAAATCTTCATGAAAACTATATCCTTTTTTTCCTCATTTTGACATATAATTATCTTCAAATATTTGTTTACAGCACTTTCAAGTATTATCTTCTAGCAAAATCACGTAGCTGCTATGGGAAGGTTATGAAGGACATTGCTTCCATAGGCTGCTACTACTCAGCCAATGAGATTAAAATGAACCCTATTTAAATGAATAACTGTTAGCAAAATTACTACAGTTCTGTACACCAAACAAAAAGATTTGCAGTAATTATCAGATGCCTCTTAAAATATAAAAGTATTTGGTTGTTCAAAGCAAGCATTCTGTGTACCAGAAAGGAACTTGCAAGAATAATTGTAGCTGTGTTGGTAATAAAGCTGTTACTAGAGTCTGAGCACATCAAAGGGCAGCATGCAAACTAATAAAACAAAATCTTTTTAAACAAATATTGTATTAAGGCAATAGCATCTTCTTTCCTTAACAATGTAATGAAGAAATCTACAAGTTAATCATGCTGACAGGACTTCGAGGTCCTACAAATACGAACCATAAAAGGCAAAAGTGATCCTATGAGTCCCTTCCTGTATCCATTCATCCATCTAAACCTCTGAGTGACAATGTATTAATTTGAAGTGTAATAATCACAGGTTAAATAAAGAAGCAGTGCCAACGTGTGGTGTTGAATTCCTCAAAAGTGTCATCAGTGGCTGAATCTAAGTATCAAGGAGGGAAATAAAAACAGGAAAAGTAAAGATAATCTCTACTTTTAAGACAAAGCAATGCCAAGACCTCTTAGTGGTGGTTCTTATATGAAGATCCATGTACACAGTAAATTCGTAGTAGTAGTTGAGTGTGTGTGTGTGTGTGTGTGTGTGTGTGTGTGCAATTTGGCAGCAAAATTATGAGAGCACTCTGCTCATATAAATCAGCTCTTTAAATAGAAGCCTGTATTCCCATTATATTAAGTATTAAAAGAAGCTGCAAGACCAAACATTTTTCTTGGAAAAAATAATATTGGGTAGGGGAGGAACATTTAAACATTTCAGCAGGAGGAGAAAAGAAAATATAATGTAAAACTTCCAAAATGTCATTGAACCACAGAACTATTCAGGACCTCTGGAGCCATCTAGTTCAATCCTCTGCTCAAAGCAGCATCAGTCAGATCACATTGCTCATGGCCATGTCCAGTTGTGTTTTGAATATCTCCAGGACTGGAGGCTTCATGACCTCTAGAAAGCTAAACAAGAAGTCCTGCAGCTGCGGCCTGATAACCAAAGCAGTAAAAGAGGCTGGAAACTGAATGTCTGGAGTGCAGCTCTGCTGGAAAGGCCCCGAGGATCCCGTTGGGCAGTGAGCTGAGCCGAGCCATTGTGCGGCAGCAATGAAGGCAAACCGTGTCCTGGAAAGCCTTAGGAGGAGTATGGGCAGCAGCGTGAGGACTCTGAGCCTGGAAGGCTTCTCTGTACTGAGCCAGACCTGTAATATTGTGCCTAATTCTGGTCTCCGCACTGCTCTATTCAAGACAGGAAAATCCCTGGAGAGTGTCAATGAGGAAGCTGGAGATTGGAGAACCTGGGACAAGACTGAAGGAACTAGATTTGCGCTAGTGAGGAAAGAAGGCCTGGGGGCAACTAATCATAGCCTTCCAATTTTGATAAGGTGGCTGAGATGTTCTCAAAGGATGCTCAGGGGAAGGACAAGAGGCAATGAGTAGAGGTTATTTCAGGAGAAATTACCTTGATATAAGGAATAAAAAAAGGATAGACAAATGACGTTTAGAACAAGTAAACACGAGAGCAGGTTAAGCAGAGAGGTCAGTATTTCCTCACTGGAAATCTTGAAGACCTAGGTCAGCAAGACCCTGTGTAACTTAACTAAGACCCTGCTTTGGAGGTGGACCAGATGACCTCCAGGGGTTCCATCCAACACAGACTTTTCCGTGAGCTATGTCACTAAAGTTGCTTCTAGCTCTTGATATATCCCTGTCCTGCATGTATTGTGTCAAACTGGTCTTGCCCTCTCCTGAGTATATTTCAGTGATGGAAAAATTATACTTAACCTTCCTAGTGTCTCTTAAAACTGTCTCAGGAGAACTTTTCTTTGAACTGCTCTAGTGTTATTGCTTTACAGTAGAGCATATGATGGTCTATGTGTCAGTTATGTATATTCTGCTTTTGCCATGGAAATCTAGCCATGTTTTGGCAAAGTTTAAAGCCTCGCAAACCTGTATTTTGTGCATATTTTTTAGAAACACTTCTGACTTTGACAGCTAAAATGTTTCATGTCGTCTGTAAAGCTTTGAATGTGATGGAAATTCAGATAATTTTCTCTCCTGAGTAATGAAATGTGTTTCCCCCAGTTCTTTAAGGGCTAAAGACTGGTACCACTGTAAGAACTACTTGTCATTTTTACAGACTAGTACAGGGGCAGGTGTTTGAGGTGAGATCATGGAGCCATTCTCTGTATGTATATCCTCTGGCACTTGGTCACATGGAAAGGAAAATCGTTGAGTTAAAACTTAAGAGAAGAAATAGACCAAATGTTAGAGCATGGGAGAAAAACAAAGGAATAAATGTTCTGGCACTGTATGAGAGCACCTTATCCTTTGGATAGCTGTAAGAAACACCAAGGTTGATGGAAAGCTGCCTGCTCAAATAATTGATATGAGAAATGCTGAAGCAGAGAATGGGATGGGAAGATTTTGAAGAAAATATATATTACTAAGAGTAATAAATCTATTTTATTTGACTGCAGAAAGCCAGGGAGACTGGTGCAGAGGTAACAGTCCCATCAATGAGAGGGAGATGAACAAGGAAGCAAAGAGCAAGGGCATGGTCTGTCTCTTCAGCTCAACTATACCTGGTAAAGAAAGTCTGTGCAGCAGGACAGGTGCACATTAACAGAAAGCAAGGAGGGATTGTTCAGGTTTTTACACCCAAGTAAATTGCTCTCCAATAATACTACCTCATTTGTTCCAGCAACTGGGAGCTGTTCACTTTTCAGACGTGGCCCAGGAGAGGCCAGTTCCGAAATCAGAAGAGCATGTGTTTGGAAGAGAGGGTTTCAGTAGCAGGGACCCCGATGAAGCTGGGGGATAGGCACTTAGGAGGGGAGAGACTGGAACTGAGGAATTAAGGTTTCTGAAGCACATCCTCATTGGTCCTTCGGGGGAAATCAAGAGGAAAGGATTGAGCTAGCATATAAAAGAGAGTTGCACTAACCAAACTCTCCTTTTTAATGCAAGTGAAAAGTGGAATCTGGATATCTTAAATTCAAATCAAAAGTTTAAAGGACATGTTTTTGACTTTCATTTGATTTCACCATGTGATTCCTTGTTTCTTTCCTGCCAATATAATCCACACATCTCGGAAGCAAGGAAGGTGTAAAAGAAAATTAGTATTTGTGAAACCATCTGTTTGAAATATACTTGTGTGATGACCATTACAGAAGAACCCTGAGAGAAATCAGGTTGCACCATTAAGTCAGAAAAACATTATGAATTTATGACAGTCAAACAAATTTATAAAGCCTCTATTTAGCAGACTGGTATTCATCATTTATTCTGACTGTGGTGAAAAATAGTTATGGAAAATCAAATGCAATCATATATTTACGAAAATGTGTATCATAATATGTATAGATAGGTGCCAATAAACATAAAGGTATTTATATGTTGCAAGATACAGGGTAGGAAGGCCATAAATCAGTCCCAGTGAGGCCCACTGCCATAAACAACAGGAGAATGTTAAACTAGGCCTATGGAACTAGCAACCAAAGTAATATTGAGGTCTTCCTTTCCTAGCCTTCAGCACTTGACTCTGCATTTGTATTTTTTTTCCAATATTTTGTGCACCTATTTTCACTATTCAAGTGTAGAAAGTAGGTATACTACATAAATAATAAAAGTTCATGACGAAAGTTAAAGACCTAATTATCTAGACTGCAGTTTATAACACTACTAAAAAAATGTTATGTGAGGATTTTTTTTTTTCCCATAATGACAACATTTTCCCTTGAAGCTACTATGAGTTATGTGTCTGTGTTGCTAGGAAATGTTTACCATATTGCTGTGGAAATGGGAAGAGGCATGGACCCTTGTGCAGTAGCTATAAAAGGAAGCAGATAAGTACAAACATCAGGTTATGGTGTGTGAGGGAGGGCCAACAGGTTTGCCTCTGTAATTTGCTTTCTCTTAATAAAGGGAGATGAAATATAGTAAGTCTTATGAGTACTAAGTTTCATTTAAGATTTTGATTTACTTGGAGTAAGGGAGGCTTTGCAACATAAATAAAGAGCAATTTATTATGAAAATTAGCACAAAACTATCTAATTTTTACTTCTTCATAGAAGAAAATTTGAAATTCAAATCACTAGCTGATGAAGGTTATTAAAAATGCATTAGAGTTGAAAATGTAGCTGTATGTAATTGTCATAATAGATACTCAAAATTAATTTATCCCCAATGACAATTAAGCTAAAAGAATTTTCAAATTACCAGCTAACAAATTTCAGTTAATTTTAGAAACAAATAAAATGAAAACATTTCAAAAATTTTGTAAAAAATGAAAACTGTTTTAAAACAATTCTAAAAAAAGGGTTACATTTCTGTTTAGAATCATTCCTTTTCTTCTCTTGCAAATTGCTGCACTCTTGCAATTTTCTTTTACCTCAGGTTCTCTCTATTGCATTTTTCTCTCTTTCACCTTTTTCTCCCAAAGAAGTCTAGACCACTTTGAAGGTATGTGTACACACACATTTACAGGCATGGGCTGAATTTAGATTAAACTAAACTCATTTATCTTCCCACTGTACCTGGTAGCCTTTCATCTAGTTGATGCATTTTTCTGATGAGCATCCAGGGATCTCATAGGTAATCTGCCGCTATTAGTACTTCTTCAGAATATCTGAAATGCCTATAATATCTGTCTATATTTAAGAACAGCACCAAAATGACAGTTTTGGCATTGTTGGATTAGCATGGGAGTTATTTTTAAAGACACTCAGGCATATTTACAGCCTTTAAAAATCAACGGGGCGGAAAGTTTTTCTAAATAATACTACTTTAGTGGTGGATGTGTATTTATTGTTTTAATGTTTTCTAAAAACACGACAACCAAACACTGTAGGCTAGTGGATATGTCTGTGGCTGTGCTTGTAGATGTGCACGCATGGGCTTGCGCCGCTTGCTGTTGTCCATGGCCAGCAGTGTTTCTGAGCCCCCCAGGTGAGTCCTGCACTTGTGTGTGTATTCCTCCCCTTTGGCATAAGGTGAGAAAGCCAAGAATAGGGAATGCAAAGACAAAGATGTCTCTTCTCTTTTCCTGGCTAATGTAATTTATTTTTTTCTGAATATACCCCTTGATGGTTCAGCAGATACTCGGCATCTGAGAAGTCCTTAAAATCTGCATCCTGAGTTTGTTCTCAGCTGCGATTGTTTTTCCCCCTGTGAGTGTTACCTTAGAGGTAAGCCAACCTTTGTCACCTGATTCTGACCCCAGTCTCCCCCATGGTTTCAAGACCTGGCTGAAGGGAGCTACAGCTGAAGTTAGAGGCTTTCACAGATTGAAAAGGATAGAAAGGGGAATTACACCTGGGGCTCAGCCACTGGCATCATGTTCAGCATGGAGACAGCCCTAATAATTTATGTGCAGTGAAAGCCTACGGTTACTTGGATCCTCTAACACTCCTGACCCAGTTGTCAGTGCAGGGAGAGATTTCGTGGTTAGGGTTTTAACTTGGAGTTTAGCAGGAAAAATTACATATACACATCACTTACTGCATTCAAGCAATTACTGCATGTAAGTGATTTGTTTTCAAATTTAGTCTGTGTTAATAAACACTTATTTTTAATTTGGCTGATCTAACAAGATAATTTTGGAAACAGTTGCAATTCAGCCAATTTAAGCAAACTGAGAGGAAAATTTAAAGGAAGTTCTGGAAAAGTATGTTTCTCCTTTTCTTTCTACTCAAAGGCCGGTAACATATTCCTTTTAATTTGCCAATACCTTTGGGTCAAAAATAGAACAGATCCGGACATAATCATGCAACATTTGGAAATGTTGAAAGGGAAAACTCTGAAAACTGGAAATGGTTTTTAACTGTCCAGCATATTTTAGTCACCTCACAAGGATAGTAATACTCATCTAATGAGCTAATGTTCATAGTGAAATATTGCATAAATACTGTTTACATGCCTACTAACTCTAGCAGGAAGTTTGATATTGGAAGCTTTTTTTTTTTTTTTTAATTGCAGCTGAAATTTGAAAGGATAATCGTGAAACCTATTTTATTTCAGTTGGGAATCCTCTTCTCCCTCTGCCATCTCTCTAGCACAGTGTTACTTTTCAAATGTGCACCTGGGTTGCAAATTAGAAAATTTATGTTGTTTTAGTATTAAGGCATTGATTTAAATTTTGTTAACACTCACTTTCACAAAAGGCTGTATTTTTCCCCTTTAATGCATACACAGTAGACTGGTATTCAAATTGCTCTTCAAAATGAAAAGTTAGATAGGAAAACATATTTCAAAGGAACTTTAGGATAGCAAGGAAATGGGATTGAGGAAAACTGGAATTTTGTTCTGCAAATGACTCTCTGTACAAATACCCCATGAAGTGTGAATGCATTTTTTTCAGTATGTATTTAAAAATCCTAATTAAAATGTTTGTTAAGGGAATAAGTCCGCGTACACGTGAACTGATCAGATTTATACTATCGCTTTCAAACACCAGGCTACCAGCCAGAACCAAAATAATCCCAGTAGCCTGGTTGATTTTATGGGTTAGGCAGCAGCTCAGTCCTGACAGTGTTACAGCAGCACGGCTTGAGAGAAAGTAACTTGGCTTGGAAAAATACCTTCATCTTTGCCTAGTAAAGGTAGCTGATATGTCTTTAATATGCTTACTCTGCCCTGTTAGGTTTGATTTACCAACACTGTCAACCAATTTAGCATGTAAAGTGGCATAACAAAAGCTAGTCGAGGAAGACTGTTTTCTATCCTTAATTTTTTTAGATTTCGTTAAGACAAAATAAGGAGTTTGTAACTGCTTATGTGGTAGATGATCAATTATAGTACAGCATGAAACTGTGTACCCAGGTTGTAGCTCATATGAAAGTCAGATATACTAATACTTAGAAATAGTAAAGACTTAAAGAATGGAGAGAGTTGCAAATAGTAATAATTTCTCTTTCTCTTGCATTTATTTAAATTTTGAGAAATTAAAATAGTTATTTTGTATTCAGTCTAAATTTGCATAATGTCATCTACATTTTCCAAAAATGCTGAAAATTAAAAAAAAAAAAATTTAAATCTCCATTTTATCTGGAGGGTATGAAGGAATTATTCATTAACCTTCTACTATCAGATCTACACATATTTCTTCCTATCAAAGTTTTCTTTTTTGCCCTGACATTACTACCTTATACTTAGTCTGACCTATTTTTAATGTATTCATTAATTCTGCCCCTTTTTGCTTTTTTGTTTTTATGATGTACTTTTTCAGTTAACAGACAAGATTCTTACTGCTGTTATAGGCGTGGTTTCCATTTAGAACTTAGAGGAATGAGCATTTACTTGGTAGAAGTTTCTTAAGCACTTACTCCTCTGAAATAGCAGCTAGAGACCTGCCCTAGAGGCATAATGTGGAGGTTGATATGCCACTCCTTGGCAAAAATCCTGGTGTGTTGTTACCATAACAACTCATATTCCAAGGGTAAATCCACATGCAGAGATAAGGAAAACTCTTCTGTTCTCTTTCCGAATTGTTTTTGCTTTTTTATGATCCCTTCTTTCACTTCTCTGATCTTGCATTTTCTCTTTCTCCCTTATTATGTTCCACTTGTAATCTTGTGGTTTAAGATTTGCTATTCTTTCATGAAATAGGGGTTTTTTTTCTTTTTTTTTTTCCTGCCTCTTAGTGCATTGTAGCTTAAGTCTTGTTTTCCTGTCTCATGCATCCTCTCATCCTATTGTTGATTGCTGGTTTTGTGCAATATATACTGATGTCACGGAAATGTGTTTCATCTTAAATACTCTGAATGGCCTACTCCCATGAGGGTTTGTGCGAACTCAAGGAGGTCCAAATACCCTTGCAGGTCTGTTAACATCCATTTTTTAGGCTAAGAAGTTATTTCTTATGTGAATGTACCTGAAGAGTTCTCTTGTCCAGCTCCTGCTGGGGCAATGTCCAGTTGAGTCTCCAGGGATGGAGACTGCAGAGCTTCCCTGAGCTGCCTGTCCCACTTCTGGACTGTCTTCATGGTGAAAACGTTGCTTTTCATATGCAGCTTGAACATCTCTTGCCTCAGTTTATGCCCATTGTCCATCTTCCTCCCACCAGGCACAGCTGCAAAGGGCCTGGCTCCATCTCCCCCATAACCTCCCTGCAGGCCCTGGGGGGATCAGTTGGATGCCCCCAAAGCCATCCCTGCTGCAGGATGGAGCAGCTACTGCCCTCAACCTTCTCCGCCCCACAGGGCGAGTGGTCCAGCTCTGGCTGTCCTGGGGACCCTCTGCTGAGCTCACTTTGTCATATCAATTTCATTGGAGTCCCAAAACTGGGCTGAGTGTTACAGATGTGATTTAATGAGTGCCAAGAAAAAAAAAAAGTCACTTCCCATTGGAAGTATGGTTTGTGCTTCTGTTAACGCAGCCATTTCCCCAGTCCCGAAGATCTTTATGCTTTTCAGGCAGCACACTGCCTTTTCTTAAGAGCCCAAATCACATCCAGCTCCATCCAAAGCAGTAACAGACTACTCTGTGGCAATTGGATTTAGCAACATTGAAGGAGCCAGGGCTAGCTGCAGGTAGTATGACTGAAAGCTGAGCTGGAGGCAGGTCTTTAGATGCTTTGAGATCCTGTCTGTGGTCCTTTGATCTGTAATGAGCCAGCATCTCCTGTTCTCCTTTTGCAGACTGGAAGCAGCATATTGGCACCTTTGTCCTTTTCTTGCTGTGGTAGTTAACATGGCCCTTGCTTTTTTTTATCACTGTCTTATTGTTGCTATACTGTTTCTGCTTTGGGGTGGTTCTTTACTGTCTGGGTGTCACTCACTGGAGTCCCTGCTCCTTGCCCCTGTGTTGACTTTTGCTCTGTCACATTACTGCTTGTGTGGTATTACACAACAGATGGTAGTATGTGGGCCATTATTAAGAAATAAGAGGATAAATGATTGCATTTTATAGCTCTCTCTTCTGCTTCTATTTTTTCTAGTTAGGACTTAAATGATGGGAAGGTAGTGTGCAATGCAAAACAGAAACCCATTTATGTAAATTCAGACCTTTTCCTCTGCCCAGGCAATTTTCAGGACTCTGCACAGTGGAAATAACATTCAGTAGATGGAATTGCAGAATCAGTTCCTTCCCAGTTTCATATGGGAGGCACATGTTTGGAAGAATTCAAATAGGATATAACCCCGAATGGGGCACTTAAGATTTTATTCATGATTTTTGTGGTTTTCTTCTCTTTTGGATCTCCTTTCTTATTTGCTGTGGAATTGTAAATTTTGTAGGGATGCAAGTATAATATGTAATTTGGAAGTAATATTTCTGTAATTGTGGAAGATTCATCTGTTTAAATGTACAATTTGAACAACAGACCCCACAATGTGTTATATATGTACAGTCTTTACATGTCCATGTAATTCAGAAGGAAATCCTAGCTCTTCAGCTGCATGACTAGAACACATTTTTAGTACAAGAAGCAAAGAAATAAATGTCCAGCGCAGGTCAATAATGAAGCTTGGTAGATTAAAGAGAGAGTGTATTGAATTGTTCCTAAAATCCTTGCTCTTTGAGATAAATAAATGTAGTTCCAAAGAAAGTAATCAGAAAAAAGGGAAATTACACTTACTGTTAAGAAGCAATGCATCCCAGTTAATATGAGCCTTTGTTTAAATTAAGCCTATTTTGGAATTAAATAACCTTTCACATCTGAGAATATAATTAAGATACTGAAATGATAGTGAAACACCCAAACATTTTAAAGGATAGGTATTTTAAAATGTGTTGGCGGTAACTGTTTTATAATATAAAATATTTTGCTAGTATAGTGAAATTGTGATCTTGTAATTATTTCCTGTTGTTTACCTAGGTAACAAATGCTCTCTCAAAAAGAAGACTTTAGGTTAATAGACGTGGAAGGGCTAAAGTGTTTTTAGAGAGACCAGAAATTTCTTACTAGGAATCTGTTATCTGATCTCTGCTGGCTAGACAGAGAGAACTGTCCACTTCAACACCTGGGTGTGCTGTTCAGAGATTTTATTTTCCATATATCAGTCCTAAATAATTTCCTTGATCATCAGCCTATACCTGTGTATCCTGCTTGGATTTAGGCTATGGCTACCTGCCACTGAAGACTTTCTTATTAGTGGTTTTCCTGCAGTTGAATTATTTACTAGAAATCTGCAGCATGACTTTACTGAAATAAAATTACAGTGGGTGTAGCTAGAGACAAGTGGAGTTAGACTTCTGAAATCTGTCAGGATGTTTTTTGGATGATTTCCAATTNTTTGCAAGGTCTTGCTAATTATGGACTTTATTATTCCTATATAACATTTACTAAAGGAACCAAATGGATGCTCTGAATATGGTATTCTTTCAGATGAAATGTTACACCAACACAAAACAAGTTAAAGTTTTGGGCTTATCTCCAGATCAAGATAAACAATGATAATGAGAGGAAGTGCACTGCATTGCTTGAAGCAATATTTAGATGATTCATGAGTGATCAAATATATGAGCAATAGTGTCAGAACACTTACTGTAGGATCTTCCACGTTCTTGTTCAATGCTTGATGTATATCTGTAAAGAAGTTTTACGTTTTGGTGGACAATCCAAACATCA
>VYZQ01056281.1:0-10992 GCA_013400655.1 Mystacornis crossleyi
TCTGCCAGTGAGGAGGAGCACAAGAAGCTGGTAGTGTGCAAAACTGAGACCCAAACTTGGCCTAAGTGGTGCTGTGTAGCACAGAATGTCAAACCCAGTGAATAAACTATGGGGAGTTGGCTGCAGGCTACCGATTGCTGCTTGGGGATGGGCTGGGCGTCTCTCAGTGGGTGGCGAGCAATTGTATTGTGTATCACCCTCCTTCCTTGGGTGTTATTCCACTCTCTCATTTTGTTATCTCCCTTTTCATTATTATTGCTATTGTACTTGATTTCCATTATTAAACTGTTCTTTTTTCAACCCACTTTCCCTCAACCCACATTACCTTTTTGCAAGTTCTTTCCCCATCCCACCATGGAGGGGAGGGAGGAATGAGAGTGTGGCTGTGTGGTAGTAAGTTGCTGACTGGTGTTAAACCATGACAGTCTGGTAAGACAGATTTTTTTACTTGATTTATCCTTGGAACTTGTGCTTTGCAGCACGTTTTGTAGGAATATATAGGTAAGTGGAGTAGAGGACATGGTGGAACACTCAAAGAATTCTTGTTACCTTTTTTTGGGGTGTTAGCTTTTATTAGGCTTTTCTCTTTCAATTCTTTGCAGCTTTAATGTGAAGCTGTTACATAGTAATTCTCCAGGAATTCTTGCATAGAGAATTGTGGAATTTGAGCCTGAAATACAGAACCAAAACGGGACTTTCTGTTGAATTCTGAACTCTTCACAGTGTACATTTTTCTTCATTTCTAACTCGCCGTTTCTTCATTATGGTTCTTGGATGAAGTTTCTTTTGAGTTGACTGAAGCACAATTGTTGTTTTAATATATACATACCTGTCTGCCTTTCACAGCACTTCATGGAGACTTGCATTCTATGTGTAGAACCACATAAAAGCATTTCTATGTATGTGAACCACAGAATTTCGGGTTAACACCGTTGTGAGAGCTTCTAGCAATTGCATTATCATGAACACAAAAAACATCTCAAAACTGTCTTGTTATCCATCTCCAGATGACTTTAGAAGCTATTGAAGTATTTCAATAGCAAATAGCAGTTAGATTTACTTTTGTAAATGATGGTAAGTCAATTAGCTTAGAATTTCCAGTGACTTAAAAAATCATGAAAGTAGCTGGCTCTTTGAAAGTAGAATTGTGTTGGAAGAGAATTTCATAAATATGCTTATTGCATAATTTGGTGTTATACTGCACGTAGCTTTTAGTATTTTCAGCATATTTATAAATTGTTTGATTGCTTTTTGGATTCTGTGTAGTTTATCTTGCTAGTTTCTGCTTGTTGTGCTGACACTTCAAAAAGCGCTGTATAGCAAAACATTTCCTGGTGTTATGGAAGTAGCTTTTGTAGGATACACATCAAGATTCTTCATACTTATGTTAGAACTTAACATAACGAAACATGCAAGTAGTTGATGCTTGTTGTGAGCAGAAGACAAATGTTTCCCTCTGGATTCAGTATGTTGGCCTTCAGAGGACATCTATTTTAGCTTATAGTTTTACTCTGTTTATTGTTTTAAGAGATGATGTTGTTGTAAAAGCATTTTGTGTAACTGGGTGTGAGTCAGCTGTTATCACAGTGGGGTTGATACTCTGAGTCAAATGAGTAAAACCTGACTTGGTATCTTAAAAGATTTCCCCTTGAGCATGATTATTTTACAGGATAGTTTTCAAGTGTCAGGTTAAGGTTAAGAAGAGTTGAACTTCTAAGGGTGACAACTTTTGTTCTGGGTAGAGGTGCCTAAGAGTATTTCCACTGATTGCCTTGGACATTCATAAGCAACCTTTTCTGAGCAATTAGTAATTTCCAGTCATCTTCAGCATTTTTGAATGTTTTGATCACAAATCTTAGTCCCTTTTTAAAATTCCCTTCAGTTGTTCATTGATTCTTTTGTGCCTTATCTCATTTGCTGAACTGCATTTATTACAGTGTGTAATTGTGCTATGGACAGACTTAGTATTGGCTAGACGTGTCATTTTATGAAAGGATAAAATGAGTGAGAGGGAATTTAACCTGTCTTTTTGAGAATGTCAGATGCGGAGTCAGTACTGGAGTTATGAACTCTGGAAGTCTGACTTTCCGTGATAGAAAACCATCTCAGCATTATAGCTGTTGTTTCCAGGAGGATGGTGTGAGTAAGAGACGAGACTTCTCAGCAATTCATGACCTTCTTGTCATAAGTAGGATATTTGAAATTGTTGGTTTGAGAAAATGTTTGTCAATATGTAATAATGGTTACTGTTTTTGCATGCTACTCATATTTATTAACGATATGTTTCAAGCTAGCCTTAAGGTAAAGTATATGAAAATGATCATGTTACATTTGTCTTAATTTAGTCTTCAGTGGTAATAGTGCCACTGTTTTAAGATTATAGAAGTTCTTGTCTTAAATTTCTTGACCAGTAATTCAGCCAAAACTTTTGGAAGGTCCCCGTCTAGAAAGCAGAACTACTCTTCTAAAAATGAAAGCTCTGTGGAAGAAAGTTTTGAGGATCTGCTCTTGAAGTATAAGCAGATACAATTAGAACTTGAACACATTAACAAAGATGAAAGACTGGCTTTGAGCAACAGGGAAGAAAATGAGAAGCAAGATGATGAAAAAACAGTGGACACTGAGGACCAAATAACTGTAGAAAATGACAGTATTAAAACGGACACTATAAAAGAAGTACCTCCTGAGGAGAAAAATCCGGTTATGGGCTTTCAAGCGTTTGAACTGAAACCTCTCAGACAAAAACTGCCTACTCCAGCTGAGAGGAGCAGATTGAAAAAAGGCAAAGAAGGAACGAAGCAGTCCTCGCAAAAATCTGAACTAACAGAATCTGGCCAAGGTAAAGAAATACTTGTGAAGTTATTTTAGCTTGTGAAGTTCTGTTTACTTTCTATTATCTATTGCATTTATTAGTTGTTGGGGAAAACTTTAGTTAAAATGTTAAAAGTTACAAGTTGAAGATTCAACGTACTTAACTCTTCTGTTTTGTAATTCCTTGAATTATATAAACATGTTTGGAAGCATGTTTTTGCTTTGGATTTGTATTTTAAATAATGTGGTTTTTTATTGTTTGGCAGAAAGCATGAGGACAAGACTTGAAGGTTTTAAATGCTGTTCTCAGCAGAAATCATTGATTTTTTTTTTCCCCCCTGAAAGTTTTACTTCTTCATTCGCCTTGTTCTTTTCTGCAGAAGCAAAATGTGGTTGTTTTTTAGTTGAAAAGAGAACATTTAGAGACCACTTTTTCTGCATTTCATCTTTGTGTGTTTTCTGAAGTGTAAGACTAGGATCAGGGAATATCCTGAGTTGAAAGGCACCCACAAGGATCATCAAGTCCATCTCTTAAGTTAATGTCCCCTACAGGGATTAAACCCATGACCTTGGCATTACTAACACCCTAAGATATTTTCATGGGAATTGTTTTGATCATTGTTGATATTCATGAATAGTAAAGAAATCATAGGACAGAAATAGAAACGATTTGTAGAAGAAATGCAGCCAAAAGGTAGAATAAGTGTCTTGTCAAAGATAGTTCTGGACTGCTGACTAAAGAGGGTAATTGCTGAGATGCATTAGCCAGTTACCAAAAAACAAGGGATGACGTCCAGCTGACCTGTTGTAAAAGCACTTGAGCTTACTACTAAGTCTGCAGCAAGATAAGGCAGCTGACTTAAGCTTCCTGCTCTGAGGCTTCATGTAGTTCTAGTAAGTGTTTGCTGTGGTTGAGGGTGGCGCTTGAGGCTATCACTTGTCATCTGATGCTCACTAATTTGCCAGCGTGTGTAAACTATCAATTTGAGTGGGAAGAGACAAAGTAGTTAATGGATTGAATAAGACCGCAGGTGAGTAATTGGCAGGAATATGAAGAAAGGTAGGACTAGAGCACTGAAAGTGGCAATGATTTATGCGTAACTTCAGAAAGAGAATTTAGAAGACAGATCTTGTAAAGAAAACGAAAGAGAAAACTGATAATTAGTAGTCAAACCACCTTATTCTAGGTAACTTCTCCCCCTTCTGTGTTTCTATTTAGTAATAACATTTTTTTGTATTCTTTAAGAGATCATACAGCTTTTATTGACAGACATGAAGAAAATTAATAAATTTTCGTGATAAAAGAAAACCTAATAGTCTGTGGGAAGAGAACATAGCAGGACAGGAGTAAAGCAGCTATTTAAAAAGCAAAACAGTCTCAAAAATCCAGCTTCCAAACTTAAAAGCACTGAAGTTGAGAGTACAGTTCATATGATAGTGAAAAATAGATGCTGTAATATGCATATTGAGAGCATTTAATTTTTGCATGATACTCAAAACTATGATATATGAACGATCTGAAAGCAGACAGATTATGCATGAGTGAATGTTTATGACAATGTAATGCAGGCTTCCAAAGAAAAATTCAGCTGATTGGAGTTATTGCAGATGAATGTGTATTAAGTGAATGTATACTACGCTAATCTCCTTACTGCCACAATACATGCTGCATATATTGGGAAATCAGCAAAATTTGGTTTTCCAATTTTATTTATTTTAAATGGTGTACTGGATGTCTCTGGAAACCTGTAGAAGTTCAGGAACTTGTGTTAAAACTCAGGGAAATTTGAGTCTCTCTTGAATTAGTTCTCTGTGGTTTGCCTGCTCTGACAGGCTTGAGAGTACTCTCTACTTCCCTTCCCCTGTTGTGCATTAACCTGTTGTGTCCGTGTTGTCTACTTCTGGTGTGTATAGAACGTCCCTTCGTATGCCTGCATCAGCAAAGCTACTATCTGTCTTCCATCCTGTGAACTGGATGGTTAAGAACTTTACTTAGTACAATAACTTTTCCGAGTTTTCTTGTATTGTTCATATGGGTATTAGATATTACTCTTCTGTCTTTTGTATGTGCATTTTTCGAACATGCATGTGCAAGGAGGTAAACCTTCAGCATTTTTTAAGTTTCTTGTATGTAACTTGCATAAAATCCTAGAAAGAGTTAAAGCTGTACAGACTCCGAATTTATTTTACACCAATTTGAATTGTGGGAAGGAATCTCTCTTTGAAGAAAGACTAATACAGGAAAAGAACTCTAAGCTGCTCTAAATGTTTCCTGCCTTTGTCTGATGCAGATAAACATATATGTATGGTTATATAAAAAGTCCGTAATTACTTCTTTTGCTACCAGTTATATTACTAATTATTTGCTATAATTAAGTAGGTAATACTGCAGTATATACAGCATTATATGCTATGTGTAAAATATAGTATGTTAATATGTATGTGTGTGTATATATCTACACACTGTGAGAATTGGCTATATTTTGTGAAGTCTAAGAAATTAATATTTTGACATCTAAATGTTTAGTGGGAAAAGAGTACTGTACTATGCATTTCCATATTATAACTTTTTTCTGGTTTTGGTTGGTGTGAAATGGTGCAAGTGTGTTGTTACTGCAGCTTGGGGCCTTTACATGCTGCAGAAGAATGACCTGTTACTCAAAATAGCTGCCAGTGAAATATGAGATGCTCAGGACAGCAGCTGCTATGAGATGGTAGTATAAAACACATGACGAGAAGCCTTTTTTGCCCCTTGTCTCCAAATGTTTTTCTCTGCTTCTTGAGGAAGTACATGCGAACCTTAAGACAAGAGTTACAAAGAAATCTTGACTTAGGCTTATGGAGTCACGATGATGTGGATTTTATCAGACATACCAACTTTATATGAATGTTTGTTCATGTAATCTTACATGTGCGACTGCTATTGTTTTATACTGTGTATCAGTGATACTGATAAAATACGTTTGTATAGATTAAATTTCATGTATCATTTTAATGTATCTCTTTCGCAAGAGAACCAGCTTGTTCAAAAATATGGTATGTTTTTCTCTTGGTAGGTACAGAAGACAAAGAACAAACATCAGTGCAAAAGCTTAGCAGTTCAGATGTTGCATCTGAAAAGGTAAGAAAGTATTCCTCCATAGATGAGGCATGATTGCATTACGAATCTCTGGTGGCTTTTTCCAAATGGCAGTCCAGAAACAGCCCAATAATAGGAACTGTCAATTTTTAACAAATGACACTTACCAGTAAAGTAGGATTTTTGAGCTTTCTTTTAGTAAAAATATTTGGGAAAGATTCAAAAGACCTTGTAAAGGAAAAGTTGTTAAAGTATGTTTCTTGACTTCTTGTCTTGTCTTTTCTTCTCAAGAAGCTGCTTGATGATGAGGAGGAGATGTCTGAATTGCAACTTAGGCTTCTTGCACTTCAGTCTGCTAGTAAAAAATGGCAGCAAAAAGAACAACAGGTGATGAAGGAAAGCAAGGAAAAATTAACAAAAACGAAAAGTGTAACACAGAAAGTCAAAGCCAGTACAAAAGCACATTCAACAAAAAAACCTAGTACTACAGGTAATAAGTTTGATGTTACTGAAATGGCTGTCTGTGGTGTGGTCTCAAAAAAAAAAGTTATGTGAGCAGTGAGCCTTTAGTCATTGTAAACTTTCTCACGTTTACTCCAAGTTCTTGAGGATTTTAGGATTAGGTGGAACCAATTAGGTAAAATGGAGTTAATCACATACCTTATTCTTTGAAGGCAAGCAAGCTTTGAGGAAGCAACAGACAAAGACATCAAAGAAGATGCAGCAGCAAAAGGAGCTAGACAGACGGCAGAAAGAGGAAGACCAGAGGAAACAAGAAGAAGAGGAGGAGAGAAGAAAGAGAGAAGAAGAAATAAGAAAAATTAGGGACCTCTCAAATCAAGAAGAGCAGTACAATCGATTTATGAAGCTAGTTGGAGGAAAGAGGAGATCAAGAAGCAGGGTAACAAATTTCTTACATGGTGTTCTGGTGTTACATTTAGGATTCATGAATGATTTCTGTCTTGCCCCAGCTGGTTTTGTGTCACCATCCTGTCTGCATCTCCCTGTTCTTCTCCCTGCTTTCTTCACCCCTAGAATAATCAAAACAGAGCAATGAAAGAAAAGGTCAAAATACTTCACTGTTTGCTGTGTTTTAATCTCTTGCTAGACAAGCATTCCCTTTAGATGTGGAGAATCAGTTTTGTATGAGTCGTACATCTGTAAGTTAAGGGTGAAGCGTTTTTCTCCTAAAGACATTTTGAACATTGTGATCAAAGAGCAGCCTGTAGTTTTACACTAACCAATCAGTGAAACTTCTTTGGCTTTCTTCCCTTAGATTTCTGGGTTTTCTTCTCCACATTTTCGAACTTTTTCTGTGTATACAACTTTAGTGGCTTGCTTCTTTCAAAATGTCGTTAGAGGGCTTGGTTGATTTGTAGTATTTTTTAGGTGTGGTATTTAATCTATTTTGTTTAGGCATAAGATATGCCCAGACAAAAGATAATTAGTTCAGCCTCACATAGTGTCAAATCGATGAAGTACAAGAGATACTGCAGTGGTCCTCATGCTACACTTGCAGGCTGTTCTTTTTCTCTCATATTCAGATTAGCAAAAGGCACTTGAGTAACTAATGTTCTGTCTCTAAAACATTGCTACATTACAGAAAAAAATGACTGTTTCTTCAGCGTTAATTGTTTCAGCCTGGAAGCAATACAGCTGCTGCAGCTGGATGCTTCAAGTGCTTGGTGCTACTCATGCTGTAAGAAGAAATAGCATCTAAGGGAATTGGGGCTCCCTGTTTGACCTCATGTTGTAGAAGAGCCCTATTTACAGTAATACTGAGTGGAAAATTGAGACTAAAAATTTTTGTCTGTAAACAGTAGATATTCTAAAAGCTACCAAAAAAATGTCTTCTGTATGCCTCTGAAAGATAAATGTTAAGGAGTCTGAGAAGTTATACTTAAGTGTTCTGCATGTTTTCAGTCCAGAACATTGATTGGCATCTGTGTAGAGTTAGGAGTTCTTTAAAAACGTGATTTATGAGTTGACAGTCTCTGGGTTTGTCTCAGTGTGGTATACGGCTCCGTCTGGGACAATAAAAAGAATCTTCACTTGAGAGTTGTTTCTAGCAAGGGTAGTTCAAGCATTCTTGGTAGTTGCCATGGCAGATTACCAAAAATAATAAAGCGTTTAATTCTCTTGCAGTCTTTCAGAAATATATAACCATGACAGTTTATCAGATATATAGTGACCTAGTAGGTATTTAAAAATTCTTCCTGTATATCATAACACCCCCCACCCCATCACCCTGGAAGAGATACAATTTTAAAACTGCCTGTCAATTTGTCTAGTTGCTACTTGCAGTGGATTTGATTAAAAGGTAATACTCAGTTTCTTTGTCTTGTACAAGATAAGAAAATTGTATTTATAAATCAATTAGAAGAAAAAATTGTAAGGGCCTTTTCCCAACATTTATTTCTTAGTTGTTTACTCTGAAATAATGATATAAGACCAGCTAAATAAAATACTTTTTTTGTGCGTTTAGTCTTCAGATACAGACCTGAGATGGTCTTTGGATAAGCAGTCTACAGAGAGTGCAGGAGGCATATATCAGTATGATAATTATGATGAAGTTGCTATGGATACAGACAGTGAAACTAATTCACCAGGTAAGACCTAGTTACAATTTTCTGTTATGGTGATTGGTAAAAATAGGTAAAATGTCAGAAATAAGCCACTGTTCTAGAAAGAGTTTGTTTTGAGCTGTCTGAATTATAGAGCTAACATTGTAAGATGAGCCAATTGTTTTAACGCTGACTCTTTCCATCTCTGCTGTACCGGTATTTTTAAGGTCTTCAGGGTATACTTTGCTCATTGCAATACTGTAGGTTTTATGCTTGTATATTCCCAATCAGCTGTGCAAAAAGTGAGGGCCCCAGGGTGTTGACTGGACAGACAGCAGCTTTGCAAAAAAAAAGGGCCTGGGGGGGTCTCAGTGGACACTGAGTGACATGTGGGTCAGCAGTGTGGCTCTGGGTGACAGGCGAACTGTAGCTTGGGTTGTAGCACTGTGACTGTCGGGGCTGAGTGGTTGCAGGGGGCTGTTAAACACTGATTGCCAGTTTTCTGGTTTCACAGTAAGAAAGAGTGACATTCTAAAATGAGCCGAGCAAAAGACCTTTTTGACTAAGGGGGACTCTTTCAAGCCTGTTAGTCATGAAGTTCATTGGGAGACTGGAGCACTTGGCTTACAGAAAGAGACTGAGAAAGCTGCATTTGTTTTGAGAAGGCTAAGGAAGGCTTTTGCTCTTGTCTTCAATTACTTGGTGGGCAGTTGCAGACAAGACAGAACCAAACTCTTCAGTCAAGTGAGCAACAGAAGGACAAGCAGCAACACTTGAATTGTAACAAAACAAATTCTGCGTAGTTAAAAGATGGTCAAACACTAGAGCAGGTTTAAATGTTGTAGACTCTCCATCGTCGGATATACCTGCAACCTGATAACCTAACTTTGGGGGCAGCCCTGCTTTGGGCACTTGTGCTGGGTCATATGTCTTCCAGCCTAAATGATTAATTGACTCTTGCGTTTGAGGTACATTTAAGGCAGTCAGGTTTCTGTGTTCCATCACTACCTGTGGAGAGTTGAGAAAACTTCATTAAGCATACTACTTGATTGGCTACTTTTTTTTCTCTTGGTTTTCATCTTCCACTCTGTTTTTTTTCTTATTTTTTTCTCATTTCTTGTCAGACTTCTGTATACATTACTTTGTTAAAATACTGCACCTGCTATTTTGTATGTGTAAGCTACACAAATCTCTCTTGATAAAGCATCTCAATCTCTCGTTTAATGTTTCAGAATTTATCGGCTGTGCTTTGGGTCTGCTTCTGTCCTAGTTTGTGTTGTATTATATTTTTGGTAGCCAGTAGTCAGGCTACTGAGATATCTTGTTTTAGAAGGTTAATTCTTGCAATATAAATCCAATATGAGGGCTGCATTACCTTAGCAATATTGATTGGCTGTACATATATTTTGTATGTAAAACAGGAAAAGAAAATTTAACTACTCTTTTTTAGAATATACATACATGTAAAAAAATGCACTGTGCTGTGTCTGGTGTTACCTTTGAAATTAGTGCATAGTAAAAACGTTTGTCTCTTTCTGCTACATTAAATCAGCTGGAGCATGAAGTGTGAGTTGTTGTTTAGTAAATACCTGTCAGATTTCTTACATTCAGTATTTTAATTACAGCTTCTTCCCCAGTGCAGCCTCCTTTCTTTGAGTGTCCAGTAGGATATTTTCCACCTCCAGTACCACCAATTTCCTTGCCACTACCTCCTCCAATTCCAGTAAGTAACCTTGATAATTTGCATTTTGTATCTGATATCTAATGCTAAAGCTAGGATTAAATTTAGATTCTGGTTTTGATACAATTCTCTGTTAAATGATTCCTTGAACTATCTGTTAGACTTGTGGTTGCTTTTCTAAAACTTTATTTCAGCTATCTTTTGGCTGATGCAGTTGTTGGTTAGTGGAGGTTTTCCCTATTGAATTGAAATTCTCTTCACTGTTGGAGCTGTGCTTTTTCATACAGAAAGCAAAAATTTCCTGAAGTCCATAAGCAAAAAGAATGAATTGGAACTGTTAGCATAAGGCAACTTTGCCTCTTATCTCTAGGCCATGTATCTAGGTAGATAAGCTTATTCTCTGGCTTGTTACCTAGAGGGGGGGCAAAGCCAAGAAATATAGCTCATCACTCATTCAAACTTTGTGCTTTTTGACTGTGTTTTCTGTCTTCTTGCCTAAAAGTCCACATGGAAATTGAATTAGTGTGGGGGTTTTTTCACTACCAGTTTTTTTCACTGAAGGATTGTTACTCTTCTCAGAAAAACAATAGAAAGGTACCATTCTCTCTCATGACAGCTTCTGAATTTTTGGCTAAGGAAAACTGTAATTTTGTTAGCTAAGACAGTTTCATAGAACTTTAAAGACTGCTGGTCAACTCTGTTTCTCTGGCTAGACTATCTCTGGTTCAGATTCTCATTTACATTTAGTCTGTATGTCTCCACAGCTTCCACTATCCAAATCTAACTTTATTGCTTCCATTTACCACTGTGAGAAATTACTGACTGTTCAGAGCCAGCCTTTGACAGTGATGTAAATG
>VYZQ01056282.1:0-25843 GCA_013400655.1 Mystacornis crossleyi
AAAAAAAAAAAAGAAAACTGTTCCTTCTGTGGCTTAAACACAAACAAACCCAGTTGCTTTCATCCTTCTCATTTAATATCTGACAGGCACTGATTTGTGCCAGGCAGGTAAGCAGGTGCCTACTGGAGAGAGCTGGGTGAGGATGCAAACCTTCTTCATGGAAGGTGGTAGACTCAGGGCAATCAGCTCTGAAGGTCTCACCCCAAGAAGCAGCATTTTGTGGGGGAGGCTGTAGGAAAGTGCCGTATTTTGGCAGGTAAGAAACCAGAACTGGGAACTGGGGATGGGGTAGTTGAACTGAGCAGGACATGCCAGTCAGGGTTTGACACTGGGAGTGTGCACAGATGCTCCTGAGGCACGACAGTCCTGTAGCTGGACCAGAAAGTAGTGGCTTCAACATCCCTGACATGTTTTGTCTTCTCCTTTCCCCTTCCCTAAGAGGCTAGGCAGACTTTGGACAGATACCATTACAGAGGTCATCCAGGTACATCAGAGAGGATTGGCAAAGAGGGCACAGAAAACTGTAAACTGTAGAGAAACTCCCTGCAAGAGATCCCATCCATCAAAGAATCACAGAATAAAAATCACAGAGTGGTTTGGAAGTGACCTCAAAGATGATCTAATTCCAACCCCCATGCCATGGAGAGTGACACCCTTCACAAGACCAGGCTGCTCAGAGCTCCATCCAGCCTGGCCTTGAACACTTCCAAGGATGGGGCATGCACAGCTTCTCTGGGCAACCTGTGCCAGGGCCTCAACATCCTCACAGTAAAGAATTTCTTCCTAATATATAATCTAAACCTACTCTCAGTTTGAAGGTCAAGAAAGACTTTCTTTTTTTTTTATTAGGTAGACAAACCATAACATTTATGACTTTGCAACAAAAGTAATTAATAACAAGATCCATTACACATCTTAATCACATTTGGTATCTACAGATTTCAACAGCTACAAGGACATTGTTTTTAGGACCATTCTTTCAGGTCACAGGTTACTTAAAAATACAAGGACCACAATATCAAATGTTTGATGAGAGAACAGAGTAAGAGAACCCTCTTATCTTACATCACTGATTTTCCAAGGAAAAAACCTTTTCTGCACATTCTGTGTTTATTACAGTAATCTAATTCCCTCTTTTTCTGATAACACAGAGCCCATGTCTTAGATTTTACATTGTTTTGAAGAAAGACTGAACAAAACTCTTTCATGTTTGCTTCTTGCTCATCAGTTGTGACCTTTTGTTTCCTGTCACTGATTGATGGTGGAGCAATGCAGCCTTATGGCTTTCATGCCTGCCCACTCCAAAAATGGAAAGCTGATAAAAGCAATGGACGAGACAGGAGGGGCAAATATTTGTTGAATCAGTGTTCCATGACTTAGAGATGTTTTTCTGAGCCCTTAGCCCAGCAGACTTTAACAGCTAAGGATGCCTAAACCAAGAAACACCTGGGGGAACTTTGCAGCTGAGCAACAGTGGGGAAGGAGGCCGTGCAACATCTTAGGCTGTTCCTAACATTACACGCTCCAATTATTTTTCTTTTCTAAATCCAGATTTATTGTTCGAGGCCATGACCAAAATGTTCTTTGTTTTCCCACTATGAAACAGATGGCATAAATGTGCCCTGCAGTTTTATTGCTATGTTACCTTTTCATCGTGTCATGCTCAAACCAATGGGTTTGTTCAGTATAACATCCCCTACAGTTCAGTCCACAGTAAAACCTTATAGATAGACAGGTATGGTCGGATGCACTGAATAAAATGGCAGCTGAAAAAGTTTCAGGTTGGCAAATCAATATTTCATTATGCCTCTCATACAGGTTTATTAGCGATAGAAACAAAGCTCAACAACAGATTAAAGCTTGAAATGGTTACTTGAAAAAATGTAATGAGAATGGACTTGTGCACAACCATTGCATTTTTAATCTTTTCATTTTTTAGTACATCTTTTTCAACATAATGAGGTTAGACAAAGTTGCTCAATTCTGTCCTCTGCAAGGCTGGTCAAACTACTGGCTGAAAGAATCTTTCTCAAGGTTATACACAAGTGAAAGAAAACTTCCGTTACAAATTCACCTTAGCACAGGCAAGAATAAAAAAGAGAGTCTAATCTGTGAGGAGGTACTCTGAAGAGTGTTCAGTTCAAGAGGAACATGATAGGGAAAGGGAAAAAACCTAAAATACAGCAGGATTTAACTCTTTACAGTCCTTTATCGGTGCTTTTCAAGCATAGCAAAAGTCAACTGTTCACACATGTAATGGTTTAGGGCCAGAGGCAGCTACAGGAACTTGCTGCTCTCGCATCGGGGGATTCTCACACCCAGGGAGAGTGGGGTTGGTACATGAACACAGGAACATTCGTACAAGTCCACTCCCTTGATTTCTTAAGGTGAATACAGCAGGCCAAACTCAATTAGCTTAAGGCTTAAAAGGGAAATGACAAGAAAAATATTGCAAATATCTTGGCTCTAGGGTGCACTTCATCTACCTGCCCTGTAGAGAGAACCTTATTCACACCACCAAGGGAGCAAAGAGGTGACTTAAAAAGATTCTAAGGAACGAAAACACCTATCAGGTGAGACAATCACTGCAAAGGTGCTGGGATAACCCCAGCATTCCTGCACACCTCCCTCCATGCCAAGCAGCCTCTGATTAACCCTCTCTGGAAGTTGACTCTTTCACACAGATTCCACCAGTGCCTGCACTGACCGATCCAGTTTAGCAGACCCGTATCTCTGGTTCTGGAGGGTGGCTGGTTCTGTGTGACTGGTTCAATAACCCCATTTTGATCTCCCTGCTGTGGATTTGCTGCATATCTTGATATCAACCACAGCACGAAGGCAGGCCAAGGCAAAACAGAGAAACACGTGTTAACTTGATCCAAATGTAGACAATAATCCTATAAAGGTGTCAGAGACACGTGTACATGAACAAAACCAAGGATTTTGGTGGACTTCTAAACAACTACTACAAAAGTAATTACTTCAGTTGAACTGGCCTCTTCCTTTTCTTGTTCTCTTTTTTCTTTTTTTAGGAAAAAGACTAGACTATCATTTAATTGGACCACTTTCTTTAGATTCGGCATTAAAAGAGACCCTTTAACATTTCTGAATGCCCTTCAAATAATTAGATTTGCAAAATTCACCCTGTAGCATTCTATTAAAATTAATTAACTCACCTGCCAGCAGTTCAAATAACAAAGAACACAACTTGTATCAGGCACTGGACAGTGATGGCAGGAACATTCCCAAGGTACCTTCACAGGATTTGTTTAAACTGCCTTCAAAGCCAGGTGAAAAACATGCAGCTTTTAGAACTTGCCCCAAAGAAATTAAAACTAAGGCCATGCAAGTAAGAGAGACAGGGGCAGGACCTGGAAAACTTCTGATGCTCACCTGGCCTCCTTTGCAGCGCAAATCCAGCTAAGGTGCTGCTGGGATTTGGCACATGGAGAGAAGGGATGTCCCCAGCAAGAGCTCCATGGCAGCTCAGGGGTTTGTAAAGCAGAACAGCCACCTCGGGCCACGGGGAGCCGGCGCAGCTCTCACAGCCCTGCGGTGTCTCACGTGGAGTGAGCAGTTCTTCCCACAGCAGCTTTGGTCACTTGGAGCACGTTGCCACAGGCTGGTCCTGAAGCTAAACAGGGCTGGAAACAGGGACAGAGCCTGCTCCTCAGAGGCATTAATTGCTGCGTGGTCAAATGCAGGATTGGGCAGCCAGGCAGAGCAGCTGCTGTCACAGGGCACACATCACTGCAGCCTGCACTGCAGCACCACATCTCCACTGGTGCTGGGCACCTCCAGGACTGGGCAAAGGCAGCATCTCTGCCGTCTCTCATCCAGCAGTGCCTCCATCACATCTGAGTGCTAACCAGCCTCAGGCCAACGCAGCAGCTCTAGTGGGGACACACAGTGTCCTCCCGGCCTGAGGAGGCTCTGGGGAGGCAGAGGGAAGTGCCATGAGGAGGTGGGGAACTGCAGGGTAGCCTCTTGAATCTCACCTGCGACATCTCGTGGAAGAGGAGCATTTGTTCACTACCAACAACAGCAATCTCTTTAAAAGAAAGGATTATTGAAATGATGTTGACAAGGAGCAAGCGACTCATTTGTCATCGTCACCAGTGCAGGGGAGGTGCCAGATGAAAGGTCCACAGGCTGTACCTGGCTCTGAAGTTGTCTTGGGCTGACTTTATGATGTTGTATCCCCTATCGCCGCTCTATGCCCAGACATGAATCTGGTGCCTTTCGGTGCCTTTAAAACTGGGTGCGAGAGAAGGAAAAAAAAAAGCCAGGGAAACTTTTCAAAGCAGTTTTGTGTTCAAGGACACACATACACACTCCTCTGCGTTCTCCTGTAGCAGCTTTTTTCCCTGAGCTTTTTTGGCTTTTTCTCAGAAGAGAGACAGAGAGTTAAAATTCTTTGCTGTTTAGCTGGCTCACTGGCTGAGGTGAGAACTTTCCTTGGACTGTTCTGCTCTGGTCCGGATCACCAGCACCGGCCCACGCCATGGCCTGGAGGGGAGCACACCCCAGGTCTGGAGAGAGAACAGCCACACCAACAGAAGGACTTTGAATTTTACAAGGTTCCCTCCACAGTGAGAGGTTTTATCATTTAGCATTATTCTTTTTTCTGTCTTTGTTAAATAAACAGGTTTTTTTCCCTTTCACTTTCCTCCGAAGAATATTTCTTTTCTGAACCTGGTGGGGGGGTGGCTGTAACCTCCCTTCTGAGAGAGGATGTTCAAATTCAGATGTTCCTCTGAATTTTGTCTCAAACCAGGACAGAAATCCCGTGTCAGACAACAAAATGAAGTCCACAGGCCTCCATCCTTTGCAAGCCCTGGCACACAAGAGCTGCTGGGAAAGGGCAGGCCGAGGGAAGTAAATGCTTTGGGGATGCGGGGTAGCACTACTCAGCGCCTGAGAGGGCATTTTGCACATCCCAAAACAGGACTGTGGGAATAGGGCTTATACCTTTGGTGTCACTTTGGAGAACCCTTTTCAACACAAAATGGGCAGAAAATGTGGTGCAGGGAGTACTGGTGAAGTGAGATGGCTTAGTCAGCCTCATCAAGATAAACACAGCAATCTGGAAATCTCTGGACAGGTGAACAACGTGGGATGATCTTTTTTCAAGTCATGTTGCTAGGAGACACCACCGTAGTCAATCATAAAACCATCAACTGCTGCTACTCAGGAATTTTTTTCATAAACACTTCTATACTGAAGAGTAATTCAGTGAAGCTAAAATTGCTGATGGGACCATGCCAGTTTTGACAAAAGCAAGCAACAAAACCTATACTGGTAAAGACTTCTCAGGTTCCAGATGAAATTTGTGATCCATAAAGTGTAATATCAAGGTTGGTGTCCCCAGCATACAAAAAAATCAAGAAAGCAGCTCAAACCGACACCCTATGATATCCCATAACACAAATATACTGGCCTGCTTTCCAATAATTCATAAGAAGTTAGGAAGTAAATTAAGTCTATGTTAAGTAGTTTAAATTTACTATACACAGAGATCTGCATATATTATAGAGAATTTCAAAGGATTTTGAAGCTTGACGAAGATAAAGATTGTAAGCTTAGTCTAATGTTCAGAGCTGCCTAATGCCCTGCAATGGAGGAAACACAAGTTCAAATCCTTGCTCCAGGGCTGTGGGTGAAGGTCAGGGTGAAAGCCAGCCCTCCTCAGGGGCTGGGGGTTTGCTGACAGCTTGGCACTAGGGTCAGGATTTTGTGAACAATTTTCAGGAAGTCAGTGCTGGGTTATGCGGAACAGTAAATGTTGAAATCTGAAAGCAATGCGCAGAACAGAAACCCCCTTTTTTAAACATTCCTGCCAGTGGAGGAGAGAGGTAGTGTTTTCATGGACTCAAGCTGACTGTGTGGAAAGGCTGGAAGGTAATGAGGGTGGAAACACAATTAGGCAAGAAAAGGGAAACTAAGCTACAAGTAGCACTACATAAGGCTGAAAAAAGTGAATAAGGCTGAAAAATAGCATTAGAAATTATTTTCAAAGCTACATTTCTTCTACAGAAGCTGTACAATAAAAATATCAACTGTGACATGCTTTAAAAAAGGAGCATGTGAAAGATTTTAGGGGGAGCAGAAAAAGGAGGTATCATTATTTGGTGCTTTAATTAAACAAAAGCAAAACCCAGCAAGCTAAGAGAAAAAAAACCCCAACCCATCCAGAAACAGAAAAATGAAAAAAAATGAAACATGTAGCTCTTCATGATTACATGTATCTTTTATCTTCACCCATCTGTAAGGAAAAACCTATGGTTAGAATAGAACCATGAACAGAAAAGCATATACAACAAATTCAAAAGGAAAAAATAAAAATAACAATTCTAATAGTAAATGAAAATAAATTACATGTGCTAAGAGAGTTTAGGGCTACTAGCTGGGGAAAATGTTTGAGCTGGTCATACCGCCCTTGCTTTTCTTTGACAGTACCATTTTTCACAGAAAGTCCTGGCAAGAAACGCTGCTTTCAGTGGTTTTAGTCTTGGGAAAAACCCACATGAGGTGGCTGCATTCAGACTGGTAGTGAAAAGGCCACAGGTGATAACAGACTGTGCTTCTCCCTGTGTCACAGCAGGTGACACCTGCCTCTGGTCCCCAGTGCTGCGTTCATCCCCTCGGCCCTTTGTCCAGCACGGAAATAATGCCCGGCCTGCGTGTGAGCAGACCAGCAAGGTCAGGGAAGCCTGGGTCCCAGAGCCACCTACGTACTGATGGGTGTCACCAAACAAACAACTCGAGTCCCTGCGCACAGCCGAGAGCGGCTGCTGCACTGCTGCCAGCGGCAAGAGCTGAGCGAGAAAATAAAGAAAAATCAAACTGGGAGCCTCTGACCCATGGAATTGATCCAGGGTCTGTTGTGTGGGAAAACACATCCCACACCACAGGAAAGGCCAGGGAGACAGTCTGGTACAGATTATTCCTTATGCAGAGATTTCATCGCTGGCAGTATCAAAATGAATTTTTTAAATACTTGTTTCCTTCTTGCTTTAAGTTCCTCAGCTAACCCTGGGAGCCTCACAGTTATGTACAATGCTTCCAAGTGGGGAAAGAAACAGCAGGGCACACTGAAAATTGCCATTTTGATTCTTAGGCTTTGTTTCTAAGGGGAAAACAGCACAGCAGTCAATGTGTCTTTATTGCAGGATACACAGAGACAGGACAGGCAAAGAGGACACTGGTCTAATATTAGAGCAAACGTTGCGGAGATCTAAATGGTAAGCAAGTCCTGTATAATACATGTGCTGGAGATATCTATATCTATCTATCTATCTATAGATAGACAGGTATGGTCCAGAGAGCATAAGCAAGACCTTTCTTGCACTGACTTGTTACTTAGCATTCAATAACTCACTGCCAAATGAAATACAATTACCGAGATACCCCCGCAGAAGCAAAGCGTACTTCAACTTTCTGGCAAAACTCTAAAGTTCAATTACCCTGTAGCAAATCAATCAAATGTGTGTGTGCAGCAAGCAATGAAATAGTACAGATGTCACCTCAGTGCTTTCAGCTGAACATAGTTTTCCTTCTTTTTAAAAAATCAGCAAGTGGCACTAGGAGACATTTACAAAGCTCACATTATGCAGAAGATAAAAACAAATCTATCAGTGTGATTTAGAGCAGCACAGCACAGCGCTCTGGGCATGAGAAACAATAAATAATGAACATTCATCACGGGTAACCTGCGCAATGATCTGATTTTTATAGACACTGAGATTCATGACACCAGTTTAGCACTGCATCCCCCACGTTCCCATGGCTGGAGGCCAGGCCTGCAGGGGCAGCCGTGCGCTGAACCATGTGCACACACGTCAGCCCATGCTGATGGATCTGAGGCCAGGACACAAATGTGTGTGCACAGCAAGGCCCACCTAACCCAGGGCAGAGCGTCCTGTTTGGATGGTGCTGGCCTGGGATACACAAATAAAAGCTTCCCAAGGGGAGCACGGGGCCACAGTGTGCACTGACAGCTTGGAAAGTCACTGCTCTTTGCTGCTTCAAGTACCTTTCTTTGCCCTTTTGTTATGAACGGCACAAAACTGCACTTGAGTTCACAGCTCTGACACAAACCTCGCTCTGGGCTTCACCAGCCTCTCCCCCAGGCCCTGCACTGGTGAGCATTCCCAGGGACACTTTATCCTGATTACCAGAGTGGGAAGGGATGACACACACTTTGTGCTGCCTGGAATGGAGACCTTCAGTTTCCAGCAGGGATCGTTACACAAGGTTGGTTTTGTTCTCTGATAATTCATCATTCCTAGAGCTGACATGAAATTTTGTAATCACTTTCAAGTGGCTGAACTTCGAAATTAAATCCTCCAACTTGAACATTTTTTGCTACAGTTTTCTTTCCTTTGGCCTGTGACTTATTTAGCTGTGGCTACAAGAAATCACAGAATATTCCGAGTTGGAAGGGACTCAGAAGGATCAAGTCCAACTCCTAAGTGAACAGCCCATACAGGGATTGAACCCACAATTGAGAGTCTGGGTGTTAGCAACACCAGACTCTCAGCAAATGAGCTCATGTCAGCATTAAATGCTCTTTTTCAAAATTGGAAACTATACAAATTCACAACTCTGATTAAAATTGAGTCTGAATTTTGAAACAATAGACTTGCCTACCTGCAAACAAAATTGTGTTTGTATTTTATATCATCAAAAGAATTAATTCATGAAACTGATTAAATCCATAGAACAATGGAAACTAAAAGACCACAAACACACAAAGTAAATACTGTAGTTGTGTAAAATTGATATTTTGAAACATTAGAGGCATCTTAAAAATTTTTATTTAGCATATTGAAAAAAAGTTACAAAAAATTTTCTATAAACATAGGCAAAAATGTTTAAATAGGATAATTTAATGTAAACCAAACCCCTTTAAAATACNAAGGGACTCAGAAGGATCAAGTTCAACTCCTAAGTGAACAGCCCATACAGGGATTGAACCCACAATTGAGAGTCTGGGTGTTAGCAACACCAGACTCTCAGCAAATGAGCTCATGTCAGCATTAAATGCTCTTTTTCAAAATTGGAAACTATACAAATTCACAACTCTGATTAAAATTGAGTCTGAATTTTGAAACAATAGACTTGCCTACCTGCAAACAAAATTGTGTTTGTATTTTATATCATCAAAAGAATTAATTCATGAAACTGATTAAATCCATAGAACAATGGAAACTAAAAGACCACAAACACACAAAGTAAATACTGTAGTTGTGTAAAATTGATATTTTGAAACATTAGAGGCATCTTAAAAATTTTTATTTAGCATATTGAAAAAAAGTTACAAAAAATTTTCTATAAACATAGGCAAAAATGTTTAAATAGGATAATTTAATGTAAACCAAACCCCTTTAAAATACACAATACTGTAATCAGAGGTTATTTACATCCAGTGAAGAGAGAACAACCTTCACTAATGTTAATATCATCTAAGCAAATCACTGATTTCCATAATTCTTAAAACAGCGCCACCTTTAAGTTAGTTTTAGTAGCTAAATCATTTCACTCCTAATACAAGATGAAATTCAGTGTTACATTCAGAAGTGGGAAAGGCAGTATCCTGACTATTCATGTCATCAGTCAAGACAGCACTGCATTCAAAGTTGTAAAACCTTAGAGAGGTACAACTATAAATTTATATTTATTGCATGACAGTGCAATTACAGGATAGGTAAAACAACAAGAAAAGAAAAGCTGTATAAAACCCCAGTACAAATAAAATTTTATTTTTCAATCAGGTTAGAAAAGCCAACCACAAGACTAAGCTATTTTCCCACATTTCACAAAACAGAACAAAATAATTCGTAATTTGACACTATTCCAACATGGAGAAAACTGTTCATGTCTCAGAGGAAATGCATTTGCACGACTGTCCCACACAGGTTTTGTTTCAATATTAAATTTATTCACCAAGACAAAATTTATAGCCCACAATGTCTTTCATGCTCATGTACTCATGGAAAAGGCATTGCACAATTAATTCAACTCATAGATCACTTCAAATTTTTGGTTGTGACTTTTTTTGGAATGGCAAGCATCAATTTTGGATTGCACAAAAAAGTATCTACTGGATGCAGTAACAGGAGAAAGTAACATTCAACTTAGGAGCCAGAAACAAACCCTTTAAAAGTGGTAGTGGAACAGAGTAAAGAAAAAATAGAAAAAAGGGAAAAGCCAGCTTATCTCTAAACTACTACAGCAGACTGCCCATGTGCAGGGGATGATGAGAGCTCCTTAACAACCTAATGTGCCATGGGTGATCTCCATGCATTTCCTATAGGGAAGTCCTATATCCTGACAAGGAAGTTACTGCTACAACTGCCACCTGTGCTGGCAGGCACAGCAGATGCCAATATGGCACAGACACTGAAGCACCAGTTCTTTCTGAGGTGGTTCCTGCACGCTGGGATTGATGCCTGAAGTGGGCACCTAAAAAACAGAGACTAGACAGGAATAAGGGGATAAAGGCAGGTATTTATTTGAAGGGCCTTCAAAGGTACCCCCTGGGCAGGCCAAAGGTGACACCCATGATGGACGCCAAATCACAAGTTCTTCACATTTTTATAAGTTTGGTTCATTTGCATATCAGGGTTAATTCTCCAATTAAAGCTTCAGTTAATTATACAATTTTCCCCAAGCTTACCCCCTTTCTATGATTTTGATTTACACATTTTGGGCCTAGGACAGTCTGGGTTTCCTTGAAAAGCAAGCTTGGAGAGGCTTTGTTACGCCTAACCAGCATGAGAGAATAGACGTTAACAGGCTACAAGAAACTTCAGAGTTACACACTAAGCAGTATAGGATTTGAAAAATATGAAAGTTAAAACCTAAGGCATCAGGATGAGGCACTTTGTTCTGGTGAACCTGCCTAAAGCAGTGTATTTATTAACTCCTGCTCGGTATAAATGGAGCTTTAACTTCCATGAGTGGCAAGTCAGGATTCCCAAGAACTAAAACCACTTCAAAAGAAAACATCCGACAATCCACAAATAAAACCCAGGCAATTTTTACAAGTGTCCAAAACATACTGTACTTATCTGCCCATCTTAATATATCTATTATATATAATGAATGTAAATAAGAGTTACAGTTTTGACAGTGGAGTCAGGAGTTTGGCCAGGAGTTCATCTCTAATACAATTTGCCTTAGCAGCTGAAGAGCCCCAGGAAGCAACAACTGCAACCTACACTTTGCCAAAAATGAGAACTCCTGACACCACTTATATATTAGATCATATTCTTAACAAAGTGTGCATTTACACACCCATCTATAATCATCCGTTTCCTTCCAGTCTCCTTCCATAAAAATCCTTTGGCAAAAGGTGGGCCAAGCCCCCATGAGAGGGACATTAAAAACAATTTCAAACAGATGGCACTGGCATTTCATTTGGGGTGTTTGAAATAAGACAGTTTGGGTTTCTGTTCTAAGAAAGCCAAAAAACATAACTTAGTCCTTCAGGGCTCAATACATTTCATTTGGTGCTAATTGATTAGTAGAACTCAAAACAGTACTAAGCTAATGCCACACTGCCCTGGTGTGGGAAGAAAGCAAACTGAAACTTAATACTCAGAAATTAAACTGGGCAATTAACTTTTAAATCAACCTGTGAAAAAAGAATCACCACACTAGAATTTGTACCACCTAAACCAGGTGGATGGAATTCTGTACAAGCCTGTATATAACTTGCATTCATCTCTTCAGCCTCAAAAAGTCATTCCACACTAACGCTTGGGGTTATGTCTGCATGTTCTTAAAATACCTTGTTGGAATGGATAAGCAATAAACTGTGAAAAAAGATATCTATATTCTCTGCAAAGAATTTCTACAGGCACCAGTACAAGGTGCACAAAAGGTACATGTCAATAGGCAAGAGAGCGTCAGAACTTGAGGAACGGGTTTATAGCAGGGAAAACCTTTAGGAACGTTTTCATAGTTGGAGAAAAAAGGAAGTCACAGACACTGAATTTCTTTCCTTTTTCCCCTTTCAAAAAAGGAAAGTAATGCCTTTGGGTGTATGTGCTTATAGATTACATCCTGGTCCCAGTGAAAATCACAGTAGGAAGTCTATGATCAAGATTTTATCCACTCTTGAGTATTTCACGATTTCTGTTGCATGAACTTTCAAGTTCTGAAGTTAACATGTGCACAGTTCTCATCTCTAGAATAGAAAATTAAAACCAGATAGGAAAACAGGAAAGGCAGAACACAAACAAAAACTTACACCATTAAATTCACCAATTAGTGTCTTGAACTGTCAGCTTCTAAGCATTTACAGAATTTTGAGCTGTAATAGCAAAAGCTTTAGAACACACCTCTCCTGCTAGGACTCTGGAATTATTGCTCTTACACCAGCATTCTCTACACGAGATCCTGGTTTGAACACAAAGGCTCCCAGCTTCCCGAGGGCCAGGAGAGGGTGCAGCATGTAACAAAAATCCAAGTGCGAAAAAGGAACCGACCAGACAAGAGGCAATACTGCAAAATCAGTCCCCTCTAGTGTAAATAACTATTTAAATGTTGCTTAAGGATTCCCCATTGCAGGGAATTCTGACAATCTGCAGTAAGAAAGGGGAGGGGGATCCCACAAATCTTGTGGGGAATGTGGACAGTGTTTGGAATAAAATAAGTGACAGTCTTCAAAACAGAGGTACTTTTGAGAAGTATGACAGAGCACCACATCTGTATCTGCACTACACTCTCAATACAGATTCCTTATCTTTTAGACATTCTATAGGGGAAAAAAAATCCCAAACCCAAAGAACGAGTGAACCTAAAAAAGGTGAAATTCATTGTATACAAGTCCGTTAAATTACAGAAATGCATAATAAGCCAAGATAAAGTGCTACAAAATGATTACTGATTTTAAACGGTCCATGGCATTCTTCTTGTTTTACTTAGTACTGGTGACAATGGGAGTCAGTGCAATGGCACCGGCTGAACTGGAATTCACAATGTCTTCATATTGCGGGGGTGGATCTAAATGTTGTTCAGTTTCGCTTCTTCTCACACTGATTTCCCCCGTGGCTTCCTCATAGGAAGGAGGAGGATCACAGTTTGAGAGCCTTGTGGATATTGAGTCTGACCGTGCATCCGAATAGCTCAGACCTCCTGGAGAGAACCCACTGACTTCATACATTTCCTCCTGTGGGGAATGAACAATGCTGAGAGGCGGCGGCAGGGGCCCTCTGCCATCAGCACCATCGCCCAGCGCTCCGTGGGCTCCCCTGTGCACGTACACCGACTGCCTACGCATTTTCTTTTTAAACAGGCATCTCCAGATGACAAAAATGACAATGAGGATAACAAAAAGGCCAATGATTAATGGAAATGCAAGGTAAAATGAATACCAGCTATGTCCTGGGTTACTTTCTCCCTGGAGTCCGTTTTTGTAGACTTTCCAGAACTCCTTCTAGAAGAGCAAGACACAACATGTCAGAAACTATAACGCGGTTAATAAAAAACAAGCAATGTAAGCAAGTTGTTTGAAAGAATGAGGGAAAAAAAAGGCATTTCAAATATTGATGATTAAAGTAAGAACTGGCATGGATAAGCACACACAAACTTTAAATTTTTCTTCTCATGTGATTAGTGATACAAAAGGGATTTGGTTTTTTAAAACAAACTCCTCACTACTTTTAAGATTCTTGTGTCTGCACTCAATGTTTACAAACATGCAGCACAGACAATAATACTGCATTATAAGCAATAATACACAAAGAAAAGAAAAAAACCCAACCACAAAACAAACTAGGAAAAAAATATCTCAAAAGCTCCTGCCTACTCGGCATGTCCATCAGCCATCCTGTGGATCAGAATTTGTCAGCACCACCGAAGGTTTAGGGTTTGTTTGCTTGTTTGTTTTAAAACTGCAGTAATACACTAGTACAATTTGACAGGGAGACACTGGCTCAGAATGACAGATCATTTTGGCAAAGCACAACTATGCTGTACTGTCTTATCATAATTTAGACATGCCCCACCCTCTGGCTCATACATTAATTCCTGTCAGGTTATTTTGAGTTGATCCAGATCTTCTTTTACAGTTAAAAATAGCTCCATAACTATGAGGCCATTACACAGGTTATTATATTCTAGAACCCTTGACAATATAGCTACAGATAAATGGAACATAAAGTGAAAACATGAACAAGTGAAAACGAGGATAAAAGGGGACACCAATACTCGAAAGTCCTCTTTGCTGTATTAATATGCACAAGTAGGAGCACAAAGATCATGTTACCAAGCATTTCTTACTGCAGTGAATGCTATGAAGAAACAATACAAAAGAAAAGCATACCCTGCCTCAAAAGAGTGGCCATCCTCACCTGTAATGTCTCTCCTACTATGAAACACTTCCACTGTATTTTATAGTCATAATTTAGTATATTTTAGTATGTTATAGCATAATTTAAAAAAGCCTGAACCAAAAAACTGTAATTAATGACACCCCCGGTCCATGCCAGAAACTCTGAACTCTTTAGTCTTCTTTAAAATTGCACAGACCTGACCCCATCCTGCTCCTGCCAGCATCACATGAATTTTAAATGACAGCACACATTTCATGTGACTGTTTATAAAACTGTCATCAGGTAGAACTGAATTTGTCACTGCTCAGTTGTTACTAAATTATGTATTCAGGTTGCAGACTGACTTTGTTCACAGACAAATCAGATGCATCAGTTTTTTTAGTCCGGGCCTGCTGCCACATGATGAGCACTAAAAAGAAAATGCCACCAAACTGGTCCCAGGGGCAGCTTGAGTCCAGAAGCAGCACAATCCCTCTAGCATGGAGGTCAAGCTTTCCCTGTGCAAAGGCAGGACACCATGGGCAAAACACACACTCACAACACTTCTGGATCAGAATTTACTCAGGTTAAGAGCAATGCCATGTGCATGAAACAACTGACCATCCTGTAAATTTTCTTTTCCAAAGATAAACTCAGTTTTTCTTACGCCTATGTTCAAGTTCAAAAACCAAAGCAATTTCAACTCCTACACCAATCCAGGATCAAACATTTTCCCTAAATTTTAAGGCTTGACATCACAAGCAGGTTGTCACAATGCCCATCTTTGATGTGAACCCAGGTCCAAACCGTCTAAGCTGTATCAGGTAACACTGGCTTCAAACAAAGAAAGAAAGTCTGCGACACTGGACTCTAAATAGTCCTCAACAAGGGCCCTCCTTGATGTCTGTTCTGCCGTGAACCCCAAACCAACTGTTCTGAGTTCAGAAAATGTATTTTGGGGGGAACTAACACTGAAAAATGCCATCAGCTGCACAACTGACAGCTTTTGGGATCTCTGCATGATAAAACCTGGCAGAACCAAACACCTCCCCCTCTCCCCACTACACTACCAGGCAATTAAGAATACCTATTACTTTTGCATCTGGTTAGAATACAGTTAAATAGATTACTTAATGGAATAAATAATACATTGTTAACTAAAAGAAGCAGAAAAGGATTAGTTAGGATTATGAAATGCTACTGTATGTACTGGGACCAAACTTCCCACATCGCTGTTCTGTGGCCTCAGTGGCAGCAAAGAAATAAAATGGTACAATGTTAGTTTTTAAGACCAAAGTGACAAAGATTTACTGAAAGTCATTACATACACTGTGCAAGGATATATCATTTTTAAGGCTCTCTGGAGGAGAAAGGTAGTTTTGATGAAAAAGAAATATCACACTTCTCCCCTAAGAATCTATTTTGTGTTGCATACTGCAGAGGAAATGCACCTTCTCCAAAAGAAGGGTAGTCAGTAGTGACTGGTATTTTAATATTGTTTCCATGTTACTTCTAGGTCAGATCTATCTGCTGTGGAAAATGTCTCTGTATCTTCTTCAGAAAGCTGAAACAGTATCTCTCCTTGGCACTCTGCAACTCGGCAAAGCAGCAGAAAAGCTGTTCTGTTCTCCCAGAGTGGCAGGCACTTAGTGCAGAACAGGGTGTGTTGCTTTTGGGATATTTGACTTGGTCATGTGAATAGACAGATGCATGAAGAGCTTAAAGTAAGAGTTTAAACTGCCTTAAAGATGAAAGTAGTTTAATGTCCTCTTTCATTTACATGCAAGGCAAAGAAAATTCAAGACAGTTTAGACACTCCCCACTCCTTGGTCAAAAATTACTTTGAGTCTAACACTATCTTACAGAGACAGAGGAATAAAGTTCTGCACACTAAGAAAGAAACACTTGCTTATTCACTTAAAAAAAAAAATTTAAATGTTCTTCTTCGGGGGAAAAAACCTCCTAACCAACCAAAAAAAACAACCCCACAAAACCCCACCAAACATAACCTTTTTGTGTACTAGATCCCAGGTTTCCAGCTTGAATTTTTGCAAGTCAGATCTCCAAGAGAAGCACAAAGGCTTTTAGTTCCAGACTGCCACAGGAACTGCAGGAAACTCATCCTTCAGGTTTGAGTTGCAGAGCTGCCAAGCTCTCCCTCTGCTCTGCCCCCCCACAGCTGCACTGCAGAGAAAAGTGATGGTGCAGGAGGAGTACAAGACATCTGGTCAGAGTCAAATCCTGCCCAACAAAGCCACAGACAACTTAGATGAATTTGCACAGTGTGAGGATTTGTACAAACTGCTGTGAAAAAGACCAAGAGGGGGAAGACTGAAAACTTACAAAGCAGCTGTAAAATTCATACAGGAAGTTAAAGAGTAATTTAGAAGCTGGAGAACTCACAGCACAAACATTCCTCCCACAATTGCTGGTCTCTTAAACTAACAACAGAAAGGACTTTCTGCTTGACAAAATTACTAACTTGTGATTAATGAAAAGGACGCTTTGGTAATCATTTATCCCTGAGTGCTGTACGATGGGAATACCAGGTGTAAAAGCCTTATAAGGCTGAAAAACTAAGTTAAGCCGGCCACAGAATCAGATAACTGCAATGGAAAAGACTTAGAAAACATCTAACATATATTCCTGCCAAGAACTACTTTTCTAAATGTACCTTAGTGTTTTGGCAGATCCAGTTTGAAATAATAGAAGGGAATTCTTAAAGGCATCCCGAAGACAATTACAGCCAAATTTGCCAGAATTTTGCTTCCCTCCTATTTGTAATACTTCTCAGAACAGAGTCAGTATCAGTCAACCAGATCTGAATGCTGAATCAAATCAGGGATCTGCAAGGAAGTCAGGAGACACACCCTCTTGAGAATTTCAGTGGAGGCCTTTACTACATTTGGCAGCATTGCCAGCCTCAAATGATCCTTTGCCAATTGTGAGACTTGTTTTAAAGGTGGACTGATAATAAGCCAGTCAGAAGACTGCTTGGCATTCGCCAGGCAGAGGGTGAGAACAGAGCAATAAGGGGAAGTGAGTGTACCTGGTACACTCTTTTCTTCTGTTCTGCCCCCAGTTTCAGGTGGCAGGAAAAGATTCACCTCTTCTGAATATTTATCCAGCATCCATAACTACACAGACTGACACTGGCAGCCTTACTTGATCACCTCATTTTAGATCTGGTGCTGCCGAGTTTTGCTTACTACGCTTTTTAGTTGCAGTTTGTTTGTTTTGCTCGAACAAAGCAACACAAGAGAACTTTGCAATTTTTGCAATACTTAAAATTCACAGGAAATTTGCAACAGGAATGAAAATCTGTGACTTCCACCTTTTAAAATCTTCATGCAGTGTAATTTTTAAAAAGTGAGTTAATGGAAATTAAATTAATACCAGTGCTACAACCACACTCAGATACTTTGCACAGTAACCTTTGAATAAATCTTTGAGCCTCACAACAACCTCTGACACTTGACCAGGGACCAAATGCAGTGTTGACTGCAGGCTACAGGCACCACCAATAAACAGCTTTACAAGATCACACCTAGGGCTCGCTTTATCCGTTAACTTCTCGCTGACAATAATCGTTAGAGACTGCTGCAAGAGTTCAAGTACAAGCAGGCAGTGATACTCTCCCGGATTTCTTTTACCCCAAGAACTTCAATTAGCCAAAGCTGATTCCTTTTAATTAATAGTTCCAGACTGATTTATCTTCCCTTCAGTTANAGACTGCTTGGCATTCGCCAGGCAGAGGGTGAGAACAGAGCAATAAGGGGAAGTGAGTGTACCTGGTACACTCTTTTCTTCTGTTCTGCCCCCAGTTTCAGGTGGCAGGAAAAGATTCACCTCTTCTGAATATTTATCCAGCATCCATAACTACACAGACTGACACTGGCAGCCTTACTTGATCACCTCATTTTAGATCTGGTGCTGCCGAGTTTTGCTTACTACGCTTTTTAGTTGCAGTTTGTTTGTTTTGCTCGAACAAAGCAACACAAGAGAACTTTGCAATTTTTGCAATACTTAAAATTCACAGGAAATTTGCAACAGGAATGAAAATCTGTGACTTCCACCTTTTAAAATCTTCATGCAGTGTAATTTTTAAAAAGTGAGTTAATGGAAATTAAATTAATACCAGTGCTACAACCACACTCAGATACTTTGCACAGTAACCTTTGAATAACTCTTTGAGCCTCACACCAACCTCTGACACTTGACCAGGGACCAAATGCAGTGTTGACTGCAGGCTACGGGCACCACCAATAAACAGCTTTACAAGATCACACCTAGGGCTCACTTTATCTGTTAACTTCTCGCTGACAGTAATCGTTAGAGACTGCTGCAAGAGTTCAAGTACAAGCAGGCAGTGATACTCTCCCAGATTTCTTTTACCCCAAGAACTTCAATTAGCCAAAGCTGATTCCTTTTAATTAATAGTTCCAGACTGATTTATCTTCCCTTCAGTTACATCACTGTTCTCTGAACCTATCCAAGCTTTTGGATCTGAGACATCCTGTGGCAAGGCACTCCACAGCTCTATTAGCTGTGGTGAGGAGAGACTTCTATTTGCTTTGAACCTGCACCTTCCCAGTTTCCTCTGAGGCCCTCTTAGCTTTGCTATCAGAAGGATGGCAAGTGACTGACCTCAGCTCAGCCTTCATCTCACAGACCTCATCACGTATTCCTTGATTCAATTATTTTATGATCTATTGTTGCTATACAAGTCTTTCTATATATTTCATCAATTGCCACACTTCCTTCCTCACCTACTAATTTCCTTTTAAAGAGAGGGAGATGAGAGTTGTAGACATTCAAGATGTGGGTAAGCTCTTTACTTTGATCCCTGTTCTTTATTTCAGATTCTTATAACTCAGGGTCTTTTTTATCAGGCTTCATCTTTGTTTGACTGCTCAGCATTAAATTGAACTCTTTATAGATTGAAATTCTGATCTTGTTCCTGAATTCAGTGCAGAGCCAATCATATACTATAATAAATGTTCCCAATTCCTCCACATGCATTACATTTGTCAACACAGAATTTCATACTCTATTTTACCCACAATGTCCTGCAAATTCTTCCCTGTTGGCTCTAGCCTAACATAATAGTTTTATCTTTATAATTAACTATATAGCTTTAAATAATAATTCTGAATCTGTCAAAATCCCCAAGCCTGTCTTGGAAATATTAAATGGCACGTATGCACACTTGACATACACGATGCTAATTAAAAACTTATGCACCAAAAATAACTTGAGGGAACTGCTTCATATTCTTTTAATATTACAAATCTGCATGTTGCAGACCTGCCCAGAAGACTGCAGAAAAACAAAGATGCAAGAGGACAAGATAAAAAATACAAAGAGAGAGAGATTAGACAAAAAGTTACAATGAGATAAATAAGATACAGCCACTATCTGACTTCCAGTCTTTCGTACTATGAAAGCTTTGATGCTGTGTTTCTCTGAATATACTGTATCATGTTCCTAGTCTACTGCATCCATTCCCTCCCCCTGGGACACAGATGTTGAGTATTACTAACTGGCTGTGAGGATGGATACTGCTGGGGGACAGTGCACTAAGTAAAGCCCAAGTAAATGAGGCTGGTCAGTGACGACTGCACATTAGCAGAGCCTGGCCCATTAGCAACTCCCCACAGCAGAACACAGCAGCCAGGGAAAAAGGATACAGTAGTGGAAATGGACAAAAGGTCAGGACCTTATTGGAAGCTCCTTCACCACTTGTAGAGGAAAAGAAATGTAATTATTTCTATTTTACTACTTCCCAAATACCTCTGCAAAGGAAATGCTAATTACCATAACATAATATGTTCCTAAATGGGATAAAGAAGCTGAAGTGAGAGACATGTTTCGGTTATGTTTTCTCTAGTGACTGGACCAAAAAGCAAAAGTGATATTGTGTTAGAATTTCATACAAGTTGTCTCATTGTACACATTACTCTTAATTATCCAATGAACTACCATTAGGAATAGTCACACAAAGTCAGGTTCCAGAGGTAAAAAACATGTGTGTACAGGCACTTTACAGCTTCAGAAGGAAGCAGCTTTGAAGAGACACCACATGTCCTACAATTTAATTTTAGTAAATTAGAAAATTCTCATGCCAGCCTTATCCATCTCCCCACGTATGACTCCCAGCAAAAAGATGCCATGAACTTAAAATGTCCACTAAGCCTTTATACACTCACTTTTTGATGGAGAGCTCAGCCATTTAAGAGTGAAATGTGTCACCTTCGTAAATTTTGGAAAAAATCTGCAATGTTCCCTGTTCCACTTTGGCCACTAAATCACTGGCCTTGCCAGTACAATTTCCCTATACAAAAACCAAATCTAATGCAGTGCTGGAAAACACACTGGCACTCAGCACACCCAAAAGTTTAGTATCAGTACACCCCACCCATCTTTACATACACAGCAAAACATACCGTTTTTTCCTCGTTTTCAAATGCTTCTCTTGCTTCTTCATAGCTACAGATTTCTTCTCTGCATTCATGTTCTATGTCACCTTGCTTTATTTCTTCCAGAAAAGTGTTGGCCCTTGGGTATCTTTTTAACACTGAGTTGGCTTTGTCCTCTGTTAAGAACACTGAATAAGAAGAGGAGAGACAACAAAGGTCACTTCTAAAATAGACACCCAAAACCTCATGCTAAAATTGCTCAAAGAAAGCATGACTTTGAGAAATAGCTTTTTCAAAGTCTTCCCCTTTATTTGATATGATAAAACGCTTTTCCTAGTTTTGCTCACTGTTGTTAAGTAGTTGGCCTACAATTTCAGTAGCTACTGCTAAAATACCATAAATGCACAGACCTCAATTCAGCATCATGGTTGTGCGTGGTGAAACAAGACTGAAGCTGGTGCCCATAGAAGAGTCCTTGGAAGAGAGGCACATGCTCAGCTCAAGCTGACACAGAACAAACAAATCCTGCTTGTCAACATCCAAAATGATATTTGCAACTGCCTGAGGGCATCACAGCCAGAATGCTCTGAAGTTTTTGATATAAATATTTATGACTATTACCCAGAGTCACAAGCACCAGCCAGCTGCATTTATCAATTTTTAAATCTGTAAGTTTTCTTAAGCAACTTTGAAGCAGACATGCTGCCTTCACTCCAGAAATCTCAACCATGAAACCAGTGCCCTTTGGGGGGTGTGAGGGGGAAGTAGCCTCTTTCTAATTTCTTGAACCATACAGAAAACCTCACCTTATCTGATGAATCAAATGAAACAATCCTAAAAGGCAGCCAGTGTTCTGACACAGGTATTCTTTATTTGCTTTTCTTAGTTTGCTCTTCGAGGAAGAGAGCTGGAAGCAATCTCTTTTCTTCTGATGTTTCAGCTTTCCATCAAACTCTCTGAGCCAATGATTTCCACATATGCAGTAACTGCAAACACTTTGAAGTCCATCAGACTGCATTACCCAGGAGGTACGTCTGCAGTGCACGATGCAGGAATTCTCCAGGTATTCCACGTCAGGAAGCAGGAGCATGGAGCCAGTGCTACACTGCTCTTGGGCTCTCAGTGCCAGCAAGAGGGGATAATGATTCAGCGCACTGCCACCCTAATGCACTTGTAGCACTTCCCTGGCCTACACAATCATTTGTGCATTGCTTCACTTACAGTTAATCTGAAGGGTTTTTCTTTCCCTTAATCATCTGATTTTTAATGTTATAAAAGGAGGGCAGCAAGGAAACAAAGACAATCACCATGTTTTTGCTTTAGAAAGATGTGGTGGCATTTGCTAGCAACAATTAGCATAATTAGGCATCACTAATTTCAACTTGTTTAGTGACTCTGGTATACTACTGTAATGGATCTATGTGGCCAGGCTACAGGGGTGGCCTCTGTGAGAACCTGCTAGAGAATTACCCCATGTCAGTGGAGAAGGAAGGGCAGGAAGGTGCCGGGGCCGAGATTCCCGTGCAGACCACGGCGGAGGGGAGTGACAGAGCAGCTCTGGGGGGCACCTGATGTCCAGCCAGAGTCAATCAGTCACAACTTGGTTACAAATCATTAGAGAGTGATCTTCCTTTTGCAAATGATTAAATGAAGATGTGAAGATTGAATTCCAAAACACCACTTACTCCTGTGCTTCCAGCTGAATACATTACGTACATGCATCACACAAATTACACTGCTCATGAGGATGCCAGGGGTTCAGTAGTGCAACTGCATCTACTGCAAATTTGGTTTTCTTCAGCACCACAGCTGAGCACATGGACATCTCCTATTGTGTAAGTTCATTTACTAAATAACATAGAAATTAATATTCAGAAATCTCTTCAAAAGGAAAGCAAAGAAGATGGCTTTTTTCCACTTCCCACACAATTCCCCTCACTTCCCTCTAGGCCTGAATAACTTGGTTTCTTTCAGCCTCAAGCCTCAGTGATCACCCCAAGGCCTTGTCCATGTCAGGAATGCAGCACACAGCCATGCCTGGGGATGGACTGCCAGTGCTTTTCCTACTTTCCCCAACTCCTTGTGGGAATTCCTGAAGGGAGCAAGTGTCAGGCCACACTCTCCTAAGAGTGCCCATATGTAGAGGCACTGAAGAGTAGATAATGCACTACAAATTAAGTTTCCCTTCCTCCAGCAGATAAAACCTAGGGAATTTCATTTCATAGCTGGAATCCATCCCTGAAAAGAGCAATGAGAGAAACGATGACAGCTTTGTATGGGTTACAGAGGGAAAAGAAACACAGGAAAAGGAGGGTAGCTGAATATACCCTGATTTACAGATTCTGGCTCTCAGAAACAACATACAAATACTTGTTTCCGCATGCACTTTCCAATTTTCAAAGACAATAATGGTTTAAAAGCTGGTATGTTAAGAAATACTGCATTTGATACATATTACATGAATATGTAATTTGGTACAAATTACATGAATTTCTAGGTAATACTTTAGTTTTCCAAAAGGAACCAATCTGATTCAAAATGCACTGATATTAACTCAAAATGTTAATTCAGTTCTAGAATGGACAACATACAACTATCTAAACTCCCAAAGCTTTTACTTAACAATTCATATTCAGAAAGTCTGTCTTTTCTCACAATACAATATACAAAATGCACATATCACAAAGACAAAGAAAGCCTGCTGAGGAAAATAAACTACATCCCATATTAATGTATCTGATAAATAACAATCTCTGGCTAGTCCAGACTAGGAATGCCTTTTGACCCTACAAGGCTGGGAAAAAAATGAAGTATATTAACTTCTTTGTTTTGAAGAGACATTTTTAATGCTTTGCACAGTCCTAGTGACTTCAAATCCTATAGAGAAGTCAATACAAAGGTATCAAGGAAATAAAAACATGCAACTGAAATACAGGGATTTAACGAGAATCAGTCACTGCCTGATAAATGTCATAAAAAAAGATAATGGAACCGTATTGCAGAACCCACTTTGACTTCTTAGTATTCCAGGACCATAATCATGTAGCCATTCAGCTATAGTTGGATAGGAGTGTGCAAAAAGCCCACTCTGGGTTGGATGCCCACCTAGCCCAGCCACAGCACAGCTGAATTCACTGCAGCTGTCACTGTGGAGCTGAACATAACCAGGAAGACTTGCATGTGGCAAGAATAAAGAAATGAAGCAAGGTAAGTCACTTTATCACTTTGTTAAGGAGATCAACTAGCAAATACAAGATAAAAGTCAAAATTATTATTTTGGCGTTATGTAAGATAAACACAGAAACAAATCATCTAAAGTCTCTTGTACTTCCCCAATTTCTGTAGGATATAGATGAAGATACACAACCAAATTTAATGCATTTGAATACATTATTTCTTCAGACATGCTTGTTCTCTGTATGTAAGTGTAATAATTGGCTTTTACCAAGTTTTTATGTATCAGAAAGCTTCCAGAGACTTAGTTTCACTTATTATTATTGAAGAGAACAACACAGTCAGATCAATTTATGACACATCCTCTGGAAAGCCTGCCTGCTATCCAAATAGTGAATGGATACTCCAGCAAGGTGAAATTCAATCAGAACCAGAGCCAGGCAAGGACACGAGAGGATAAATATGTTGCAGCCAGCCAGCTGAAGCTGTCACAGGGAAAGAAAACAGCCTTTAGGTCTGTAGTGACAGAAGGGACAGGGAGCAGCAGTGTGGGAAAAGTATTCTGAGACACTGAAGTGCTGCCAAAGCAGAGCCCAGGGCAGCCTGGACACCAAAACCAGCTCTATGGAGACCATTACTGAGGCTCCTTTCTTGACTTCTTACTAACATCTAACCACACTAAATCACTACTAAATAGTAAAAATTAACATTTTAGCTCTAAATTTGAAGCTGCTGCTATTAAATTAGAATCTTTCTGTAAGTCATCTTAATAAATCCATTTGGTTTGAATAGGGCTGGAAGGAGAAAAATGATTTGTGCTTTTATTTATAAAGTTTAAAAAGTTTAAAGACTTCTGCTCTGAGAATCTGGAGTTACAGAGACAAGCTTGAAAACAGTTAAAACTAAAGTACTCAAGGCTGAAAATTCAGCTCTGTGGTCTTCATTCTGCAGCCAGCTTTCAAAGGGCCACAGTAAGTCTGTGATGATTTTTATGGTGTGCAAATAATATCTCTGTCAGAACAGTTGCATGACTCCAGTTCAGTTCAGTGTGGGCAAAGATCTGTATCATATGTAACATCAAAGGCCAGAGGGCATCTTTTGTGCAAAGAGACTGGGATTATGAGCAGAGGACAGTTTTGGGGTGTGTTACTGTCCAGGTCACAGGAAATAATAGAGAATGCACACTCATCACTAAGTTAAACTTACCACTATCCATGGTGATTGCTGTCAAGGCTGGACCTTGCAGATATCAAGTCTGTAAACAAAAGAGGAAACATCCTGTTGAGTTAGTGAATTGCAATCAACTTGGACAAGTTTCTCTCGATTCCCACATACTGGTGCAAATACATCAGTATGTGAAACTCCATTATCAAACTTAATCCCTCTTTTCAGCTGTACCAGTACTGCACACAGGCTAATTTCAGTAGTATAGGAGTACTATCCAAGAAGATGATAATGTTTGAAATGGTGAATGCTTTAACATTTTTCAAGGCTTTTCAAATTCAGAATACGCAAAAATGTTAATATGAAATAAGAGGGTGTGTATAATTTTAAACGAAATGCAACCTGTTTTGCCTAAATGAACGTGAAAGGTATTACATTCTCCATTGTAATTACTTACACCTTAACTAAGACTTAAATCCACTCTACAGAGACCATCAAGTCAACTCGATGTTGACTATGTAGTCTATGGATCAGATTTTTTGAAATCAGAATGAACACATGGAAATTCATTCAGTCAGCTACTCATTAAAACAGGATGCCTTCATAAAGTTCAAGGGCAGAACAAGACCTGCGATTTGGCAAAGGAACTTGCACTACATGAGAGAATCCCAACCTGCCCTACAAGAACTTACATGTACTTTGTACCTCATCTTGGAAAGAGAACAGACAGGAGATGCTCTCAGTCGAGAAAGCGACTGAAGC
>VYZQ01056282.1:35921-64625 GCA_013400655.1 Mystacornis crossleyi
CTGTGAAGCTACAAAATTACTCTGATAAATAAGTTGACAAAAACAAAAAAAAGGTAATGTGAGGCTCTCCCTCCAAACAATAAAACCCCTCAAAAATAAAAAATCTCACCACAGTCAAAGAGATTTCTGAAGCAGTCTATGTGCTTGTCTCTTGTCTTCCAAAGTTATGTTCTTAACATGGAAATTAAATACTGCTAATACACGGGACAGGGCCCAGTCTAAGGCTAAAAACCTGAAATACTGGAATGGTTTCTCGGAAACACCAGAGAAAGACACACTGAGACAGCTAATCCAGGAACTATGAGACAGCCTAGCCAGCCCTCGTCTCCCCAAAAACCTCCCCAAACAAAAAAAGCACCTTCTTCCCACACACCCCTAAGGACAGGAAACTGGCAGTTACATACTATAAAATTAACATCCAGTTTAAGATCACCATTACTGAAATTTTTAATAACTTCTCTCCAAAATCTTACCAGCTTCTAAAACCATAAAGTAACACACAAAGTCAATACATAATAAGCCAGAGAAAGTACAGGATCCCTTTGCTACACATTTACAGGTGGCTGCAGTGTTAAATAATGTATTGATAAAATCCTATGTTATACTAGTAAAGTGACAGCTGCTTATTAAATATCTAGCATGTATTTTTTGTAAGATAAAATATTCAGTGGACCTGCTAGCGCTTTTTAAGAAAAAAACCCATATGAAAAATCCACATGAACCCACATCTACAGTATCAGAATGCTGCAGAATGTTTTCTTTATAGAATGTTTTCACTCACAGCTTCCCTTAATTAGGAGCTTTGAACATGCACTCATTTTATTTTCCTTCCCTATTCTGTCCCTGTTTTCATACAAATGAAACATTTGCATCTGTTCTGTAGATTACTAACAAGCCAACTTTGATTTTTTTGTTCAGACCATCTCCCGATGCTTTAGACAACAAATGGAGGAATAGCCAGCAGCTCTCAACTTCAGCTGAAAACTGCATTGTATATGGATTGAAAATTATTTGTTGCTATTTATTTGGAAAGAAGAAAAATATCCTCTGTGCTTACATCATCAGTGGGTACCAAACCCCTCGGTTCAGAGAAGGCACACATTCAGCTGATCCAGCTCTAACACACGCAGCACTTTGCAGCCAACCACTACTTCTCACGTGAGAAACTGGAGGGTATCCACTGACCTCAGCTGACACAAATGTAAATAAGCCAAAGGAAATTTCACATAGTCTCTAATTCACAGAACTTGCTGCCATAGGATGCTGATCAGGACAAAAGCCGAAATAGATGAAAACAAATAAAAAGGAAATCAATAAATGAGAGTGAGATTTGGTGATTACTGGAACACAGTTCTCCAGATGTAGCTTTTATTGGTAACTACCTGGCTGTGAAAGGAGAGAATTCCAGTACGGAATGGGTAACTACATCCAGTTCCTCTTCAAAGTGGTTTAAAACTAGATTAGGACCAGGGGAGTAAATACCAGCACATAATACCATGACACAACCAGAAATTGAGTTGATAGATGGCAAGTGGTCTCTTTAAAGATCCTACTCCCTACCTACAATCTTGCTTTTTCATTGTCTCTCTCTCAAATCAACACATCAAAGCACTCAGGATAAGTAGGAAGTAGAGTACAACAGTGCTTTCTGCCCTTTAAAAGCATATATGGGTTAGGTAGGGAAGGGGCAAAAAAAGTAAAGGGTACTACCTTTATTTTAGATTGTACCTCTCCAGACACGAGAGAGAAGGGCCAAGGAACAGTCTCTGGGCACAGTCCATTCACAAAAATGTAATCTCATTGCAGGTACAGTGTTTGTCTGCTCAGGAAAGGTCATGAGATCAAAGCTAACCATGTACCATTTATCCTGCTCTGAAACTCTTACAGATACTTTCTTCCCCAACACAGCTTATAAAGCAAAACCATGACCCAAGTGTCACAAATAATACCTTTACAGATTTTCCAATAACACAAACTGGCTGTACAAGATTCAGCTTCCAACTGTATTAATCTGTATCCAATATTCAAGTCTGCTCTTTTCACAGAAAAAGAGACCTGACAACTCCATACATTTGAAAAAGGTTTTCCTCAACTCACTGAAGTTTTTCATGGAATTATTACAATATTGTGGAAGGCAAGCAGCAATAGGTACTTTAAAAAAATCAGTTTCCCTCTAAACTACCAGTATTTTTCAAGTAGCTATTAAAAAATCCCAGAAAGATTCTATATCTCGGAATTTTTGCAGTAAAAAGGAACCTGGATAATTTCACATTGGTATCTTTATTTTGTACGCAATAATTTCATAGCAAACATAAGACTACTACTTCATGAAGTTTATTTTGTTTTTCTTTGATGAGGTAACATTCTGCCCCGTGCAGAAACTGCATTTAGCACTTTTTTGGTAGGCCAATGTCTAACACCCCATTTAATTTCGAAAAATTAACCCCAAACCAATAAAAAGTAATTCCTTTGTGAAGTGCTAAACTAATCTAGAGAAATGTGCAAACAAAGCCTTCTCTCCTTCTCTTCCAAGTATTTACACACTGTCAGCATGCTTTAATATAAATTTCCACCCTGCCTGTCCTCCCCTGAAGCAATGCATATATGACAACGTTTCAGAGCATGTTTTAATGGAATTTTCCAGTCAACCAAAAATCAAATTGCAGAGAAGTTATGAAAGAGTCATAAACACATATTTCATCTTATTGAATTATATGGTAACTAGGCAAAAGATAATGAGGCACAACTCTTTTAGAGATTTTATTAAGTTTTCTGTCACACTGGGGAATTGCATAAAGAGAGCGTACAGAAAGTTGTACACCACCAGAATCCACAGAGCAGCTGCAGTAAAATAGAAGGGTAAAAAGCCCTACAAGCCAGGAAAAAAACCCCAAAATTTTAAATACTAAATACTCTTATTTCCCTCCCTCAACACCCACATCCATTATTCCTCACATCAACTTTACCTGAATTTCCAAATACGTGAAGACGTACACATTATTTTACTGTATTGCACTTAATTTTTTTCTGAGTAGGACTTGAACAAACCTACACACAAAATACTCCAGCTCATTTACACATTTGGGGTATAGTAAAACACGATGTTTTGGCTTCAGCCTTGAAGAAGAGTCAAGGAATTTCTCCTCCTTTCCGGCCACTGCCACCCACCCCTTCCGAGGGATCAGCCCCCCCAATGTGGCTGATGCAGTTCTGAGCTCTGCACTTCAGCTTTGCCCCTCTCCCACTGACCTCCCTCCTCCTCTGTCCCTCTGCTCTCCAGGACAGCCACAGAAAGGAAATACGAACTTTCCAGACTCTATCTGCCACCAAAATCAACCTCTCAGAGAGCCAGTTTTGCATCCCTTGTGACCTCTAGACCAACAATTTTACTCATGGTCCCTTCCAATCTACTTCTACAGAGCAGTAGAAGACCTTAAATTCGTGGAAGTTTTCCTAAAGAAAGCACACTGGTCTAGAGGATGGAGGCATTCTGAACATCATAACTGGAGAAAACACTAGAAAATGAACTAACATCTAATTCAGACTGTCATTTATGAAGAAGTAAGGATCACAGTAAAGCTCTAAGTCACAGCTGATCAATTATGCAACATAAATCCATACCTACCAGTATCAGGCCATACTTATAAAGAATTTTTTGCACTTTCCAGCACTGTAAAAACACTAGAGCAGCTCCCAAAACTAAAACAATAATTCTACTGTCACTCTTCTACTCCTTATGAAGCGAGTCAGTACAACACCCATTCTGCCTGAGTAGGAAGCACAAAAATGCATGTAAAAAAAACAATTCAGAGATGTTCATGTTCAAGTTCCTAAAACTCACATGCGAAATTAATGTGTCAAATTTTTGGGGCAGTAAACTGTATTTGAAGATGTAATTTATCTCAGTTATGTCAAAAGCATACACAGAATTAAAACAAAGTTAGCTCTTGAAAACTTCATTCATAACTGGCAGATCCTCTACAGCATGTAATATGTCTAACATTTTGTTCTTGGAAGATTTAAAAGGATGTTCCTCTATTCCCCCACAAAGCTGAACACCTACTCCAGCACGCAGAAAACGTGGAGGAGTCTTCTAATGCAAAAAATACACCACTGATATTTTTTAGGTCTGGTAACTCATTCACATACATAATACACTGCAGAAGTCACTGGAGAGATCCTAGACGTGCTGCCCATCAGCAGGTGCAACTCCACCTTTCATATTTCTGCTGTAGACCACTTCACCCACAGAAAAAGTTTCACAGAACCAGAGAGCAGCTAAGGAATGTCAAAAGATTGTCTGGTCCTACTGTTTGTGGGAAAGGGAGCCCTGATGAGGTTATTCAGCACCCTGCCCAATTAAAAAAAAAACCAAAAACTTGTAGTTACAGAGAATCCACCATATTCTTGGGGAGGGTGTTCCAGTGAATAATTGATCTCACTGTAAAAGATTTCTTTCTTACACTGAGATGAAAACGTTGATCAAGCCTTTGCCAAGAACTCCTAACAAACAGCCACAGTGAAAGTGCTTTGATACTTCCATTTTTGAGAACTGCAGATCTGATGAGCTTGTAGTTGGGCGCCTCTTTACAGTTCGCCGTAAGTGGCCTTTCCATAAAATATGACTTTTGTCACCTCCCCACTTTCCTGCTTATTTTAAAATAAAACAGATCAGCTCCCTGGTGCAGTTGACTAAAGAACACCAGGGAAGCGGTCAAAATGCAAAACCCAGCAAGGATGGAGTGGAAAAGGAAGAACTCCTGTTTTCAGGCAGCGGCAGAAGCTCAGATCAGTTAAGCCGCTTACGCAGCCGCACACTCCAGAGGCCATCCTTTTTTTGCTGCTGCCCACAGCTCTGACAACCAACAGTAGCAAACAGAAAACAGTCCAGTGAGTACATTCCATTTCTGATACTCAGAACTGCTCAGCAGTATTGAAATAAAATATCACAGACTGTGCTCATTTCAGCTGCACGGGAGAAATCTATAGGAAAACCACAGGAGATTTAACTAATTCTGATGCTGAAACCTCATTTAACCCTTTCCCATGCCCTATAGCCATGAGGATGGAGACTAGGGACAGAAAGACAAACAGAAAGTTTCTTCTCCTCCCAGGTTTATTTAATAAATATTCTGAAGAGTTACAATCTGCAAATAAAAGCTGAAGAATACACACAAGGTCAGTAAACAGCTCACTGATAAACCCAGAGATACAGCCAGGTGCAGAAGTTCACATGTCTGATGAAGCCACTATTTATGAATTTTCCGGCTAGGATTCCATAAACTGCCTTCACACCAGTGAGCTAACAAATTCACACCTTTTGGGTCATTCTTCAATGCCAAATAGGAAACATTTACAAATACAGCTACTTACAATTAATATTACAGTTTAGACAGTTATGTTCAACAGTTAATTTAGCGACTGGGATTTTAATGAAGAATTGCTACAAAGTGAATCTTGAAACTGGTCCATCCATTGTTATACTAAACAAAAGAGCTCAGAAAAACAGGAATATCCAGAATTACCACAATTCTTGGTGTAAACAAACAAACAAACAAATCTCATCCACCTGGAGTTCTGGCAAATACAGATTTTCTGTACTTTCAGGTGACAAAATGAATACTTCGCTGGGATTAAGTTTTATCTATGATAAATTACTCTATCCCACATTTCATGTGGTGTCTCTGGATTTAGCTTAAAAGTCACTCAATTTGACCACTCTTGGAGTAATCATACTGGTACAGACTGACCACTAAGATGAAAACCTGGAAGTATGTTGAGTGTGCAATCTTTAAGCATGAGATGCCAGCTGTCAAGAGTAATTTCAGAAGCACATGAGAAGGCTGATTCAAATGCTTTAAATGAAACACTCCACTGAGCAGGTAAAATGCACAATGAAATGTGTAAAATGCAAGGGATCTCAAAGATCTTTCAAGATGTAATTGCAGGATAGTCTGTCTCTCCCTTATGTAAAGACACCTATGCTCAAAAAAAATACTCCATCTACAAAAAGCAGCATTCCTAGTTGGAAAATGGGCAACACTTCTTGTGCTACTACAGTGTCCATGTCTCAGCCCTGGATGCTAACTCCAGTACGTGGGGCTGTGCAAATGTATTTCTTGGCTGATTTTATAAATGTAGTTCTGAAGGGATGCCTAACTTTTATCTAAAGTTATTTTACATAACGAATATATATTATTAAAAATAAGCAACAGTGTGAAATAGGCACAAAAGAGCTCTCAACAGATGTGTTTTCTTAGCAAGATAAAATCCGTAGTGTGATTTTAGGTGGCTGGCGTGCAATTTCTTTAACTTTTAGTACGAAGACAGGCTTTGCTTTTGAAATGTAGCTATCCTAATAATAGTATTCAGCAATCTTGATTAAAACACAGATTACTTATAATCAGCACCATCAAAATTGTCATCAAGAGAAGAATGGGTTAAGTGTATTTCAGACCTCACAAATGTGTATCAAATTTTACTTAACAAGAATCAGTAAGACAAGTATAAAGTAAACAAGGAAAGGGCTGGGTATTGTCAGATTAGATTTCAAAAAGGTCAAATAGTTACCAACATCTGAACTCAGCTGGCAGGAGAACAGACGAGACATTAGGTCATTCAGGCCACTCCTTTGCCAGCTCTGTAGGGTTCTCTACTGTGCACTGCAAGTGCTTTTGTTTATAATGTGGAAGAGGAGAGGAAGCAATGGTGGGGGGAAGAAAATAGATTGTCTTTGGAGGTTGAAGAAAAACAACCATTAAAGAAACACCAGCCAGACCAGACAGCATCCTGGAAAGACAGCTGATGGGAGTTCATGAAAGAGCAAGATGAAAACCAGCAACAAAGTTCAGGATTGAGCTGAGAAACTGAAAGCAAAAGCTCTTAACAGGATGGTGCAAAAAATAATTAGAATTCTTGCCTATAGGAAACTGGTGTCATTTGGTGAGTAAATGGGAAGAAATGACACACATAAGATTTCCTGGAAAAATGGAAGAGGGAAGCAGAGGGGCAAAACGGGTTAGTTTTTTCCCAGCACTCATACCTGGGGTAAGTGGTACCAACCACATCTCTTGTTCCTTGCCTGTCCAGCTGTTTCTAAGAGCCAGGTAAGAGTCAAAAGTAAGTTAGATGAGTTGTTTTTCAACCTGATTGATCCTGTGATCTGCCTCACCAGAAGAATACAGAAACAGTTACACTGCCACAAGTGAGGGAGGTCACAGAGGCAGCAAAACAGAATGACGGACAAGAGGCCCACAGGAAAAGGGAGCTTTTAAAATGACAGAGCAAACAAAATGGTTCACACTGCTGTAGTCTGAAGTTAGCACTGTCTTGAAGTATATTTTATGCTGCTTTTGCCACAGGATTTATTCATGACTCCAGATAAATTATCTAAAAATGCTGCTCCAATGTGGACACCAACTACATACATTTTATTTTAGGAATGCCTCTCCCAAAATCTGAGTGCTTGATTTGCAAAAGCAGAATAGGCTCAGAACAGAGACTCAATTTATTTGCACCTGTGCACTTAACAAAAATGCGGACACTGAACTCTGAATACCCTGAAAAACACAGATCCTGCCTGGACCAGATATGATCTCCATAGTTTTCTCTTACATTCTTCATGTGGAATGGAAGGATGATTTCCTTGTTCATCCAAATTTCTGGATGAACGTGGCTTGAGAAAAGGATAAATCCATGTTTCACCCGGGGATTTTCTGATATTTGCTAGTTCCAAGAAAACAGAAATACTCAGAATCCCAGGTTCTAGCCTAATCTGTTCTAGCAAATAAAGTTTTCTAGTCTAAAAGAGGTTGAACTGAGATGGCTGAAACTGAACACATAAGTAAAAATCTCACTCCTGTTTCCATGCAGTACTCTCACACAGAAGCTCCCTGTCCCCTCTTCTCTGACTTCTAATCCCACCCCCCTGGTTCAGCAAGAACTACTCTTCTCGCAATCTCATCTTTACTAGGTAAGTCTCCTCAGACTGCTCATCACCTCTTGCACTTGTAAACCTCCCCCACAATTGCTTTATCGATGGCACTCCCTCTGTTCAACACAAAGGCCAGAACGTTCACATCCCAGTTGCACAATGCCTTTACACAGGTCTGGGTGCCTGTGTGTATAATACACACGTGTACATTTAAAAACAGGGCTTCTACATGCATTGCTATTCATTTATGTACAACTAAAAATACTCTTTCCCTCCCAACTACGTTTCCTTGAGCCAGTATAAGCATCCCTGCAGCAGTGAAGGGAAACAGACGCGATTACTAACCAGGTTAATCAGAAAAAGTATTTAAAAGGTCAGTGTGAATATGCGGGTAATGCTCCGTGCCGCTCCGCCCCACTGCTGTATCAACAATGGTGCCAGCACCGGGAGAAGATGGTACAGAAGGTGGTAATGAGCAGAAAAAGTAAAACTAGGGTTTTTTTCAGTGACAGTCAATAGTAATAAGAAATTTAAGGTCTTGATTTTAATCTAGAACAGCAACATCTGCATAACTGTCCCTCTTCCCGGACTTTTCTATGAAAACGTGAAAATCTTTCAAGTGTTTTCATGTGCTCATAGTCTTCCTTTTACTCACTGGCTCAATTCCTCTCTGTTTCGTTTCCAACAAGCCCAATCACTGCCTGCTCTCTCACTCCTCAACCAAAGCAACACTCAATCCCAGCTTCAACTGTGGTAACACCGAGGCTCCCTCTGCCCCTCCTGTTTCCTGCGGATGCGGATGAATTGTTCCCTTGCCAGCGCCAGGCCTAGGAGAGGTTCGGCAGAGCCCGGGAGGACCGGGCTCTTTCCCAAACACACCTTCCCACCCCAGCATCCACAGCCTCGCCCGCACCGCCTGTCCTGGCCACTGCAGCTCCAGCACAGACGAGGCCTTTGGGTGACCCTGCCGACAGTGGAAAAAGTTTTAACAGGAATACGAGAGCTTCGGATGGCTGCGGCTGTGCTCTGCGGGTTTGTTTTGGGGGATGGTGTTTTTTAAAAACTTTACAGAAAAATGTATCAGCTGCCTAGTTTGGAGAGAGTTGCTAACCTCTTCCAAAAGAGAAATTCTTTGTTCCATACACTCCACACATTTTCTCCCCGGGCTGAACTGGAAATGGCACAAACCCCTGGAGGGGAGTTTACCGGGCGGCTGCCGGCCGCCGGAGCGCGGCGAGGGGCGGAGGGCGGCGGGGCGCGTTCCACCCTCCCTCCCCTCAGGGGTCCCTGCGCGGGACCCCCGCCCCGGGCANGCTGCACGTTCGGCGAAGCGGGCGGCGCCTCCGCGCATGCGCCCGGCAGACCGAGGGCGGCCGTGAGGCGGGGAGAGACCGAGGGCGACCCGGCGGGCTGCCCGTGCCCCGCTGCCCATGACCCCGGTGGCCCTGTTCAGAGCTGGCCCGGGGGTCAGCGGTCCCGCAGGGTGGTCGTCGGCCCTCTCCCCGGGGCAGGGTGATCCTTTCAGCCGCCCTCCCCATCGGGAGCTCCCCGCGGTCACAGGCTGGGGCTCAGCAGACCCCGGTGGTCAGGAACGCGGGCGCGGCTGCTGCGGCCTCACCGAGCCTCCCCGCCAAAGTGTTTCCAGTTCTAAAGTTTGTAACTTTTGAATTACAAAATCAGTTAGGTCCGAAAAGACCTCAAAGATCATCGAGTCCAAGCTATGACCGAACACCACCGTGTCAACCAGACCGTGGCACTGAGTGCCGCGTCCTGTCTTTAACACCTCCGGGGACGGTGACTCCACCACATCCCTGGGCAGCGTGTTCCAAGATTTAATCACCCTTTCTGTGAAGAAATTCCCTCAGTGTCCAACCTGTATAGATAGATGCAGTCTTTTCTTGTGGGGAAGACAAACACAGACAGACACACACACTGGTAATTGTGGTCTTTGATGGAGAGCTAAAAATTGTGCCACAGGTAATGATTTTCCTCTTCCATGCCCCCCGAGGGTGGCTGCATGGAGCTGTGGGGCTCATTCCTCGGAGGTTTGAGCCTTTGAGTGCTCTCAGACCTCACCCCCCGGAAGATGCATTTCAGGAACCCTAAAATGCCATGTTCCACATTAAAAAGTAAAGGTTGATTGACTTTTTGCGCTGCCTAGAATTAATCTGAAACCAGAGAATTTGATAGCTTCGTTTTGTTTGTGACTGGTACCTTCATTTTCGCCTCTATGACTTTTAATGGATGTGTATGGAAAGAAGATAAAGGTCCTCAAAAAATTCACAGCAAATTAATAATCCCTACCTGACTTCAAAGGTGCTGTTCTCAGTGGTGCTGTGGCCTGTTTATAAATGACTTAGGAACAATCCACAAAAAATAACAGCTTGGCTTGCCAGAAGAGAGATTGAGGTCTAAATGGTGTGGAGCGTAAAATACCATTTATTCTGTGAAAATGGAATTGAAGTTCCCTATAAATATGCAGTGGGTCTTCTTTTTTTTAAGTTTATGTTGCTGCAGTCTTCAGATTCAATGAATATGAACAACACGATATGATTTTTTCTGGCTCAAATTTTTGGTGGGTTACTATGCTGTATACCAGGTCTTTTAAACTTTTTTGTATATTAAGAGACAACTGACAATGAGCAGAAAAGGAATGAGGTAACACTACAGTCACAGAGAAGTTGAGGGAACTGAAAGATGAGACACAGTTTGCAATAGTTCAGGTCGTGTCTCAGTTTCTTTAATGAATCTTGCCCTATAATAAAACTTAATGCTTCCATATGTGTCAGCTGAGAACTGACACTGAGATCATCAGGTTTTAAATAAAAGAAATTACATTAACAAGTCTGACAGTTCTTTGAGAGAATTATCTAGAAACTCTAATCCCTTGAATCAATGGGAGTCAAAATACTTCTGCTCTTTAAAGGTTTGTTGAGGCCCTGACAACAAATGCTCAGCAGTGACCATGAAGAGAGGCACACATCACCAGAGGCTGAGTTTCCAAGAGACCTGAATTTACATCTGCTTTTCTCTGGAAGGCAGGGAGTTTTCCTGTAATAATTGACAAATACTTGCTACGAGTTGTTTGAATATGCAGTGTTCAACCCTATCTGTTTAACTTAATAGCAGGTGGTTGAGAAATAACCAGGAAAGGCAATAGGTGAAAAAATTTCTTTATAAGGGTCAGGAGACAATATTTAACTTAATAATTATGCAGCACTTTCTTCCTTGATTCCAGGTGCATTGCACAGTTTGTTTGTGAAGGCTTAGGGCCAAAAGCTCAAAAGGGCAATGAAAAAGTTAGAAAACACTGGGAACAGAGGACAAGAAATGTCACGGCCATAATAGAAGAGAGAAAACTGGCACTGAGCTTTGCTGAAAGGAGTGGAGGCATAAAAACAGACCAATACTTGAGTAGAACTCACTGGGGAATCTTACTGTTATCAGTTTTTAAGGATGTAGTTTAATAAAATTTAAACTATTTGTCCAAGGTGGAATTTCTGAACAGAAAGAAGCCCATTAGTGTAAGTAATAGTTTTGCTGTGTAAGTACCTTCCTGGATTTTTGAAAATGAACTGAAATCCCGATTCTACTACTTTGCATACCCGGGAGGAATGTTTGGGTCTCACTTCTTGGAGATGTCTCACTTCATACAAATACTTCAGTATTCACGAGAACAGCAGTAGTAAACCCACCAGAAGGCCCTAACATCCTGTTGCTGAGGGTACACTCGATGCCCTCGTCTATGACATTAATGAAGATATTAGATAATACTGGCCCCAAAACTGTCCCTGAGGGACACCGCTTGTCATTGATGTCATTGGGACTCTGAGCCACTGACCCCTGTCCTCTTGGTGCGACCATCCAACTGCTTTCTTATCCACCTAACAGTCCACTCTTCAAATCCATCTCTCTCCAATTTAGAGAGTTTGAATGACTCTGAATTTTCACAAAAAAGTCTTAAACTTCCATTTTTTCTCCCAGCTTCTGTCATGGTACAGAAATAATTTCAATATAATTAATATTAAAATATATTTTTTAGGTCATATCTGCTTTAATCTCTAAGAGTAAACAGTCATTTGATTTTGAAAAGATTGTCACAGACAGTTACACAGTTGCTTCTAACTCCAGGGTACCTTCAGGGGCTCCACTCCTAAAACATGAAGAAATAGATACAAAAGTGAGAATTCAGCCAGACTTTTCTGGGGTGAAAAAATTATCTTTATGATGCAGCCCAGGACCAGGACAAGAAGTGGGAGAAACAAGGATTTTGGCTGAAGAAACATTCAAGTTCAAAAGCTATTGTAGTAAAAGAACTGACAAGGCTTGAAAATGTAAGGAAGCAGAATTGTGTCCCAGCACAATAGCTGGGATACTCTACTGTTTTCTAGAAAAATATATTGTTGTGTATGCCCTAAATTTAGGCATGGAGTACACATATAAATGAAGTGTGCCTTACAAAGTCCTCTTATTTTCTGTATGAGTAATATGTTATGAGTAAAGATACTTACAGAACTCGCTTGAAATGGGAAAGAGAGAATGTAAGTGTGATTTACTGCCAAGATTATCATGAGTGTTGCCTTTCATACTCACATATGAGTTTTCCTGTTTATGCTGTGCGTTGTGTTTGCACAGCCAGTGTGTACCCTGCACTAGAACATTTCTCCGGATGTCACACTTTTCACATAAATGTAACTGATTTATTGTTTCTTTGCCATCGAGCAAAGCAAACAAATGTAAAGCCAAGAGGCTTCTACAGTGCCGTGTCACACGCAGATCCAGTGTCCTCACTGCTCGGTATTTCCTGCTCTGGGACTTCTTCTCTTCTCATGATTAATGAAAAAATGCAGTACTGAAGGGCTTAGTCTGATGACAAGAAAACAACAAAGACTTTCCCTCCTCCTTTTATCCCTTCATTTTAGTTTGCCATCTAGTTTTGAAACTCCTGATGTCTCAATGCAAGGATGCAGGATGCAAAGAAGCAATGACTACTATGGGGAACTGCATGATGTTTTCCAGCATATTCATTTCCCCCTTCCAGGCCCTCTGCCCTGAGATCTGGACTGGAACATATCCTCTCAGCCACACAGGGCTAAATTAGCTGGTTCTTAGAGCCCATTAAAGGTGCCTTTTATTCAGGGGGCAGTTGGTCCCTGGTGAGTGATGTTCTCAATGTCTCGTCATGACCCCGACGCTGCTGCTGCACTAAGCAGCTCCAGCTGCTCTCTGGGAACTTACACCACATGCACGAATTCTACACTCTTGGGCTGTTTTCAAGTGCGTTTAAATATCACTGTGTAATACATTAACTCGACTCAAATATTTTGGAGTTTTTTATAATCCTTCATTATTCCAGCAAAGCAACGTTGGAATGTTTAGTTTTCTGAATGACTGCTCACATCTAAATGGCTTTGTTCCTTCAAAAATTAATTTATGATTCGCTCCACTCCCTCCCCAAACCTTGACAGGATTTGATGTGTGGTCCAGTTGTTTTGTGAATTGCTCAGAAAGCACCATTTTGCATCTGTGAAGGTGTTCATCTGAACTGCTGTAGATCACACATGTAAGCAATTGATCAGAGCTGAGTATTACAAAGTAATTGCAAGTGTATTTCTGTTCTGTAACTGCAGTATGGAGAGCAAGCTGTGTATAAGTCCTATACCATTGTTTTTATAATATATATTTTAATTTGATTGGTGGCCTACATATGGAACGAGGGAAAGTGTAATGATTATTTTTCTGATCCTGGCTAATCCTGTATCTCATAATTTCTTCTGTGTTAAAAAAAAATAACAGGAAAAAGGAAAACAAATTAATAGAAATATTTAAGAACAAACTGGGTCTTTCAGCTGTACAGTTCTTCCCTACACATTAGAAACCACAACCACCCAGCACTGCATGACATGAACCTGCAAGTTATTTAAGATAGTTGTAGACCTTGGAACTGAAGATTATGTGCCCAGATCCTGACTGGGGCAACAAAATAAGCAACTTTCTAATCAGGGTTTCCAAGTAGCTTTGTTTCTTACTGAATAAGAATGTGAGAATATTCAGAATATACATAACATCTAGAAGAAAAACAAATAGCTGATGAAATAACACCATTCTTAAAAGAGAGTCTGAAAACTGCTAGGGAAATTCCAGTTCCCAAGATATTTGTGGAAATAAGTGATTTTGGATTCACACTGCTAGACTCCACCCTGTGACTTTGTTATTTTATAACCCTCTGCAAAGCTTCTGAAAGCCCATTTGATATAAAAAATAAATAAGCAACTACGTTTAATAGGGCTGTTCTAGCAATCTCAGCATCCCTGTAACATCACAAGGAGCTCCGATTTCCTTCCTGTGGTTTGTAGTGTCTCTTCAGAACATCTTAACAAAATAGAATCCTTGCTACATTTTTTTTTCTTAAAGTCTGTTTTGCTGTTTACAATATAGATCTAATAAACACATTTAGTGACAAGGCACGCATACAAAAAGAAAAAGTATCCCAAATATAGAAGACAACAAAAATTTGAATGACTGGAAATTGACTTGGGTTGTTACTTCATGCTGTCAGAATTCCACTGCCATGATCTTATAAGACGCAGACCTTTGTGCCTTCTGACTGTAAATAAAAGTCTAAGGAGAAGGACATTTATTCAGTTCAGACCTCAAGTACGTCTTGAATTTCCTCACAACACAGTGGTGAAAAAACCCTCTGTTGTGCTATAATTCTGTTAATTGAGAGACCTGATTAGAAGACCCCAGTTCTTTTCTGGGCAGAATAGATCTCTTGGGTTAAGTGACTGACAGACCAAATGCATGTCCTGCCATTCAGAGGGACCTTGGCAGGCTGGAGGATGGGCCAGCAGAAGTCTCATGAAGCTGAACAATGGGAAGTGACAATTCCTGCCCCCGGGAAGGAATAACCCTGTACAACCGACCTCTTGGAAAGCATCATGGCAGAAAAGCACCGGGGAGTCCTGGTGAACACCAATCTGACCATGCCGTGTGCCCTTGTGGCAAAGCGTCCTGGTCTGCATCAGGCACAGTGCCCACAGCAGCTGGTGGAGGGTGACCCTTCCTGTCTGCTGAGTCCTGGTGAGACACCTGGAGAAGAGCCATGGAGACAACTGAGGGTCTGGGGAGGCTGGGAGAGCTGGGACTGCTCAGCCTGGAGAAGAGAATGCTCAGCACAATCTTATCTGTGTGTATAAATATCCAGTGGGGTATTTTTCCCACGGAAGATAAAGCCAGACTCTTGTCAGAGGTGCCTGGGGACAGGACAAAAGGCAAAGGCACAAACAAATACAGGAAATTTAATTTAATTTTTTTTTTTTTTTTTGGTAATGAGGTTCAAACACTGGAACAGGCTGCCCAGAGAAACTCTGGAGGCTCAGTCCTTGAGATATTAAAAATCTGTCTGTAAATGACCTTGAGCAACCTGCTCTGAGCAGAGTTTTGGACTAGAAGATCTCCAGCAGCATCTTTCTGCATTAGCTGGTTTGTGCTTCTTTCTCCAGACCATCTCCATGTAAATGTGAGTTTTGTAAGGATAAGGATAATAGCAGCAGACTTGACTAAGTCCTGTGTTTTGAACAAAGTTGGATGACACATGTCAAAAACATGTTAGGGAGTGAGAGACTTCCCATGGACTGCACCCAGGCCTGCATGGAATCACAAAGACCAAACTTCTGTATCAGCATCAGTGATGTAATCATTCACCTTCGGCTTATCCTACTTAGCACGGCAAAGAGAAAGTGACTCAGATGTATTCATTTTCTGTTTTGAAATGTCTTAACTATTGTTTCTGGATAGCCAGGGGGATTTATAGGCTGACTCTGGAGGATTATTGGTGTTTCAATAATACTAGCTTGTTTCTACATAGCTAACAGCATATTAACAAATAACTGATGGGTGGTCAAGAGCAGGACGAAAGATAGTTTAACCTTCAAGCTTAAAGATGCACCCTTCTCACCTTGTTTTAACTTTGTAATATCCAGCAACCCTGAGAAAGGTCATTCTTTCTTCATGACCACACTGGAGCTGGATCCAATGGTGAATGCTACAGGCTGTTCTGATAAGCATTACACCGTTTGTGTCTCTACAGTTGATTTAGAAAACTGGTAAGAAACCACCTTAACAAAGTCATGAGTTCTTAAAGAGAAGAAAAAATAGTACAGAAATAGGAAACTGTCACATGAGTGAAGATGAGTATGAAAAAATGGGGTGTGTGTGAGGGATCTAACCAATAGGTTATAGAGCAGCAATATGCAGAGAGGGTGCAAATAACAAAAAAGGTTACCATGTTAATGATTAGAGGAAGACCTAGAAATGGTTTCCCTAGTATTTAGTGAAAGAGAAGAGCAGTGACCAAAATCTCACCACTGTCAGAAGAGTTTCTGGTGTATTCTTCTGTTGTCCCAGTCCATTTACGGAGCAATAAAATGGAAAAAATACTTACTAACTTGTTAGATAACATGTGGAGTAATTGCAAGTATGCTTGAGGATAGGATTTGAATAAACAATAGTCTTGCTAAACGGAAAAGAATAGAGGATGAAATTGTACAGGAACAAATGAAAAGTAGTGTATTGGGCAGTATACATACATATGTTGTATATGTAAACTCAGATTTCTGTCCAGGGATAGAGAAGCATTCAGAAGCCCTGAATTACACAGACTGTTTGGACGTCTTTTCACAATGCCTATTGTGGCACCGTAATATAAGAAAGATATAAAGATATTAGAAAGCATCCAAAGGAGAGCCATGAGGATAGTGAAGGATCTTGGCGGGAAGCTGTACAAGGAGTGTCTGAGGGCACTGGGTCTGTTCAGCCTGGAGGAGACTGAGGGGAGACCTCACTGCAGTTACAGCTTCCTGGTGAGGGGAAGAGGAGGGGCAGGCACTGATCTCTGCTCTGTGGTGACAGTGATAGGAGCTGAGGGAACAGCCTGAAGCTGTGTTGGAGAGGTTTAGGTTGGATATTAAAAAAAGGTTCTTCCCCCAGAGGGTATCTGGGCACTGGAACAGGCTCCCTGGGCAGCACCAAGCCTGGCAGAGCTCAAGGAGTATTTGGACAATGCTCTCAGGCACAGCGTGTGACTCTTGGGGATGTTCTGTGCGAGCCAGGAGTTGGACTCGATTGTACTTGTGGGTCCCTTTCAACTCAGGATATTTTATGATTCTATGAGGTATCCCTGATAAAACTGCTTACCTGTTAGAAGGGAGGGCTTCTAGAGTGATTGAAGACAACCCCAGCACTCTCTTCAATGCCATTGAATCTTGTAGTGAGGTGTTCAGAGCAGGCTGGGGAAAAAGCAGATCTGTGATAAAGCCATGGAGAGTTACGTCTTTAGCTGTTGCTGTGTGCAGCCCCGCTGAATTAGATACCCAATAAACTTTATGAACAGCTCCTGCCTCTGTTTTCTGTTTGGGAGCTCTGAGATTTCCTGCACAGCTTCCTGCCAAAAAATGGACTTTGTAGACCTGGAGCAATTCCACTGGCAGCATTCAAAAGGAGCAGCTGCATTTTCCCAACCCGTTGCTGTTACGCATCATTCCCCCAGCGTAACTTTGGTGGGTTACTGTAGCACTTTTCTTATCTGTTGTGGTGCCAAGTGAAACAAGTTTTTATAAACATTCAGTGGCATTTTTGTGCAAACACATTTTATTTTGCATTCCAGCCCTCCAGCAGTATGTGTGTTGTCAACTGTTACATTTCAGATGTGAGGTGGCCCTTGCCAACTGAGGGCTAGTAAAATATCAAACTTTTTTAACAAAAAAGGAAGTGTTTACATGCTCTTTATAATTATTAGTAGTATTTTATCCAAAATATTTGATAACTGAGAACATTTGTTGTTTCTCCAAGGAAAATTGTCACAAAATTTGTGCTGTTCTACATTCAGTTACTATATCTGGACTTAATAACTAAGGAGACTTCACCAAATTAACTACAGCAAAAAGAAGATCGCATTTTAATCCTAATTTTTGCTAACAGAATGCTCTGAATATGTCCTTGAAATCCGATTTGAAATAGTGAGTGAGCAATAAATGTATAACAGCTTTCGTATTTAGAATTTATTTTGAAAGTCTGAAGGCAGGCCAAGTAAGCAGACATTTGAATACTTCCATAAGTTGCCTTTATATCACATTATGGCAAATATGTCAGCAATAATGCAACACAGGGGCACAAATGCATATTTGGCTTGGAAAGAAATGATTTGCATTGTTGTCTGAAATGCTGTATTTTGTATGTCCGTTAAGCAAACCACAGTTGTAAAAATAAATTCCATTTCTTGCTTTCATATTCAATTTTCATGTTAAAAATGGTTTGTATTGCTATTGTGTTGCATTGCTTTCCAGCATATGCTGATTATTAAATGAAAGTTTTAAAATATGCAAATAGGAAGTAATTTATTTGGCAGTTGAATACTGATTCAAAGGCAATGAATTTTTTCTTAGGTTTGACTCTTTTGAAATTCTTAAGAATGTTTGTATTACCTGGTTTAGATAATATATAAACATCTTCGATTTCTTCTGGGAACTCCTTATGAATTTATATTGTAGTTGCATTTGACTAATGATTTCAGATCAAGTCATGGAAATCATTAGTGCTGAAAATTAACAGATTAAAATTCATATTATTCAAGAAAAAGATTTGTTTGTTTCAGATGGCTTCTGAAGTTATTGCAATGGAAGGTGATAACTATATTTCTTTCCATTATTTATCCCTGTGTTCACTTTGTGCCACACAATATGAATATGAATATCTACAAAATGATCTGTTTCTTCTCAACTTGTCCTTGGGTTTTACACACACACGCAGACAGAAAGTCGTTGGGTTGAACTGATTTTTGATGTGCACCACAAAAAAAGTTAATCTATTGTATTGATCTCAGGGTCTGAAAATGTTCTTAAATAGATAGAACTTAAATTTTGACTCAAAACTGACCTCTCAGTATTCTTTAAAATGTCTAAATCAAGCACACTTTGGAAAACCCCTATGTGATAATTCCAGAAGACCAATCCTTTCAAACGTTGAGACTTAAATTAGAGGTTTGATTCCCTGGGCAGCTAAGCTGATCTAATTGCTGTGACTGTGAGGAGAGCTTCCTTTACCTTTTTGTCTTTTAGTCTCCTCTTCCTCTAGATCTCTTCTCTTCTTTTTTCATACCTCAGCCTCCCTTCTCCACCCTCTTTCCTCCAGCCCTTCCCCAGTTCTGACCATTTGGTCCATCATTCCCACTCCCTTACCTTATTCTAGCTCTGATGTTCCTCAGGACCTCACCCATCCTGGCAGCAGTGAATTTTTAGTGACTCACCTTGTGGAAGTGAACTCTGTGCATTGGCATCAATAGACTTACGAGACATAGAAGTCACAAAGGTTTTGGGAGTATTTTGTCTCCAATAACACAAAAATTACTTAAACTTAGAGATTAGCTGTGCTACTGACAGAAGGCCCCCGAGTTCTTCAAGCACAGAATTGTGATTTTCTGCATTTCATAGGACAGAGAAAATCCTCCTGCATCCCTGGTTTGTCACTTAGAGTCACATCATGGCAACTTCAAAGAAATAAATAATGCTAATCTATGTCCAGCACTGACTAATGAAATTAATTTCAGCATAAGCATTTTTAAACTCCATCAGCCTTCGTGACAGTTTTCTGTGAAACAAAGATGGTGCATTCAGTACAGAATTTAATAAATGGGGAACAACAGTTACAAGGTTTTGTTCTCCCTATTATAATGTCCCTGGCAACTGAAGTCAGGACAAATTTGATTGCAACAAAAAACTCCAAATGAGTTTGCCAAGATGCTCTCCCCAGCACGTCTCACTAATGAGGCTGAGAGGCTGTGATTAGGGGTGGTGTTATATTTATTCTGCACACACAGAAATGTTAATAACCCTTCGGAAAGATTAAGTTCCTTCCTAGCAGTATTAATGAATGCAAAATGAGGATTTTCCTTCCAAAAGAAAACAAATTAAGAAAAAAACACATGAACATTTGGTTCAAATCAGCACCATCATTTTTCCATCCATTTGGCATATTTTTGTTCTTTTATTATTTAAAACCTAAATTTCTTCTGTTAAACTGGTGGTCTGAACAAACACCTTACTCAACACAATTTCCCAGTGGAGACCAGCGAGATTGTGGCATCACTGGGGCAGGGACGGCACCCTGGGGCTGGGCTGAAATGGGGCTTCTGAGCCATGGGTAGGGTTGAGGAAGGCCCTGAAGGTGCTGGGCAGGGCCAAGGTTTATTAATGCACTCAGGGTCTTTATGGATAGGTATGGGCTTTCCTTGGATGGTCGGTAGGCATCTTTTCACGGTTGTGTTAGCTGAGTTGAACACAGTCCAATGTCCAGATCTCCATTGTTTTTACATGGGAATAAACTACTTTTTTCCTTACTTGTTTTAGACTTCCAGGAAATCAATGGCATTGGAAAACCTCTACAACTTGTATTGTAGTTGTTTACAGATAAAGTGTTAGTTGATTTTTTTCTGTATCACATTAAATACAAAATGCATCGTGGCAAAATCTCTGAAGTCGCAGAGTTGCTATGAATGAACGTTTCTGTCATAAAATGAGCACAGGACATGTCTTACAAGTGGGACCAAATAACAATTGGTGATGAACTGAGAATTCGGTTTTTCAAGACTGTAATGGATCAGCAGTAACAGATGCTGGGAAGGGGATTTTTCTGACATAGCAGAGCTCCAGGAGCTGAGGTAACACACCACCCAATTCCATTGCAGTTGTAACTCAAGAAAGATTAAAAAGAACTCTATTAAGAAGAACAAATTTGCTTTAATGGATTAATAATCTTAAATGTTGTGACTGATCACACACAGTAGTCATTAGAAGGTAAATGTGCTCAGCAGGGACCTACATTACCTACACAGCAGCAGTTAGGGGAACACTACTGAGATCAGTGCCAAGGTCCCAGAAGTCAGGAAAGCAGATGTGAGTTGGACTCAATATACTTGTGTTATAAGATATTTAGTTACATCAGCATCCCATTCAATTTACAGAATAAGCGGAACTTATGTAAAGTGAGAATCTTCTTGCTTTTCCATAACTATTTACAAGCTAGGCATCTAACCATGATTTATAGGTTATCTGTCTAGTCATTGGAGGAAAGTAGTTATCCTCAGAAGGTTTTCAGAAAGTTAAAATTCTCAGCAGCGTCTCCATGCCCTGAACTCTGCCTTTTCTATGATTTCAATCACTAAAATTAGATGAGGTCAGCTCCCTCCCAAGTACAGAGGAGAGTTTCCTTCACTATGTTGCAGTCCCTGGCTGCACACCAAATCAAGAGGAACAGAAGGCAGAAAATCTTTCTGAAATACAACCTCCCATAGATAGCACATGCGTGGTTTGGTCAGTCTGAGGAGCTCCAAGAGCTACAGCAATTCAGCAATGTTAGACTCTTTATGGGCTGTAATTAGTCTTATAACGAGGCTTTACAAGTATGTGCAATCTGAGATATTTTTGTTGTTCTCACTGAACAGTTAACAGATTTTCATGAGATTGCTGTCCTAGGCTGCAATTTAAGATGTGCCCAAAAGTATGTATTCTANATTTCTGACTTGGAGCCTCTCACTGGTTTTGCTTTCAAACCAGTACAGTTGCAAAAGACTTTTCCCTAACAAAAATGTTAACCCACAAATAAAGTCAAGCTCCTGCTCTAAAACCTGGAGAAAACAGAATGTCCAATGAAAAAGCTGACAGGACTGTTTTATAATACAGGCAAAACAACGTAGTTCCCTAGCTGTATTTCACATTTCACATATGTGTGACTAATCAGTGCTGAAATTTTTGCAAACAAATAGCATTATGCAAGCACCAGATATGGGGAAATTTCCTCATAAGCAACTGAATTTTGCATAATCTTAAAATATCAAATCCAGGGTCTTTTAATAGAATATATAGCCCAGTCTGTAAAAAAATTTATTCCAGCTACTTGTGTTGCAATGAATCCCTATATCTGCAAAGCATTATCCTGCTGATAATGGCAGACCTCCTGAATACTCAGAGTATATTGAGAAAGTTTCATTTTTCCTGTTCTCCAGAGATTTAAACATCCTTCAGTCTTCTACAGGCAGACGTGAACCCGGTTTCATCACATGCTGAGTCAACTGGGAGCTGATGTTTCAGCAAGTTGTTGAGCCCAAGCTGATAGACTCTCACAGGGTTTATTAGCTTTGCCCCTTGACAGCAGCTTTGCATAGCTCCTGCCTGGGAGATGGCTTGTCTCCAATCTCCCAAGAACACGTCTGCCTGCAGGATCTGTCTAGAGGTACCCATGGGAAAGATGTTCAAGAAGTGCTGCCTATCGTGTACACAGGGGAGGCTGCTGAGACAGTGCTTGTAATGTGAACAGTAAACTTGCTTACAGCTGTGAGATTTCTCTTTGGCAGTTCGGAGGGAGCTGGCTGCAATCAGAAATGCACACTGTGCGAATGCTGCTGTTTTAACTCATTCTAATGGTTTCTATTTTGTTACTACCAGGCACGGTTACACACAGTGCAGAGAAACCAGATTATCAGGAAGAGTGAAAACCCATCATGGGACTGTCGTGCCCCTTTAAATCCGACAAACCAAACAACTTACAATGGCTTTCAGAGCATGTATTATTTATTACCAGTCATATAGTCTCCCTCAGCTGTTATTCAGATTTGACCTGCACTGCGGAGTTTTGCCAGCAGAGTTATTTCAGCTGCAAGTGTGAAAATAATGGTGCTCCCTTGCTGATAGAGCTGTGCTGCAGGACAGAGCATTTGTTGGCTTGATTAATGTTGCATGGGAAATAAAAAAACACCCAAGCTGGCAGAAACCCCCTCTTGAATGAATTAACACTGCATCTTCACCAGGCTGCTGTGCCAGAATAGCTGTGCTCAAACTGGGGTGTCCACAGAGGCTCTGTAGGAGAGTTGAACTGTCAGAGATAAACAATCTTAAAAAAAAAGTTGAAATGGAAACTCATGTAAAAGAAGGAATAATGGTTTCTCTCATTAGCCATCATAGAGAGGGTTATGCGTTCTGTGAAACCCTGGATATGTTGAATTCAGTAGCAAAGGCCTTGTTCTTGCAGGCACAGAACTAAATGCAGGATTCATGCTGAAATTTATTCTTTCACTCAGGCAGCCCCAATAGAACTAATCTGTTTATCTCTTCACATTACATCTTTTTTGGTTTCCAAAGGAATCCCAGCATTTAATTCTTAAATATATTGAACTATGATAATTATTCTTCATTTCTGTTTATAGGAATGTCAATATTCTCTCTTTCCTTATTGTTGCTTTATTAATGCATTGTTTTATCAAGATAACAGAAATCATTAGCACAATATCCATGGAGAACTGTGAGCTTGTAGGCATTTATCATCTTCGTTATCCTTTGAGACTTAGCTTTTATTTAGCGGAAATCTCTTAAGATTAATGGACTGAGGGAATGGGCTGGGGGTTAGATGAAGGCAGAAAAGTAAAATACACATTCCAAAAAGAGCAGTGCTGTGCACAGTGAACGCAAAGAACAGAGCAGAGGTGTGGAATATGCTTTGCAGAGAACTTCCCCCTGAATCCTGTCTGCAGCTCATTGCAGTGCTGTCTTCATTAAAACTTGATTTCCTGATCTCTAGAAAGTGAGCTTGTGTCCCTCCTGGTACAACATGCAAAGGTTCCCTTTCTCAGTGGTTTAGTCATCCGTGCACATGTCAAGTCAGTGCTTAATGCCTTCACATAGTCCCAGGGTACTCCTTGTGTCGCTTGAAGGCCTCAAAGCCAAAACTTCAAAGGGATTAAAAAATCAAGACCAAACTTTATTAAAGGCTGAATTTCAGTCAGTTAGCTGCTAAGACAGCTGAACTCCCGGGATGATGCAGCTCACAAATCAGGAGATAAAGCACACAGAGCTGGGAGACTGGGCAACGTCAGGGCCACACAAAGTTTTTCTTTCTGAGGAAGCCTCTTCACATACCTATCTCCTGCCTACCCCAGTCCTCAATATTGTAGTCTAAATAACAGTGACAAAAATACACTATTCAAAGGGTAGATACATACACTGAAACCTGAAGGAGATTGGGTATTTCAAGACACTCATTAAGGTGTTAATTGCCGTAAGTCTGGGTTACAGTTAGAAATTGTCCAGCTATGACAGTGATGTAGGGTTGGATTTGAAATCCCCAAATAACTCCACATTTGTTTGGAATAATCATAATAATATTTTGCAACTTTTATTGTATTTATATGAACTAGGAGTGGTACAATGATAATAGCTTATGTTTTTATCTGTTAGATTTATAATGGTATCATACAGGTAACTACACTTAGCTCACTGGGTGAGTGATATATTTTATATCTCAGGGTGGTAGAGGATGAGTAAAATTGAATACAGAAGAAGTCTCAATTTTGTACACTGGTCTTTCATGAGAGACCATCAAAGATCATTTATCTACTTCACTGTACTTTATCTGTCATCTGTCATTTGAATAATATCCATTTGAATTTATCCTTTAAATTTTTACATACCAATTGCCAAGGATCACTGACTAGGAAAAAAAAAATTAGCTTTATATCTGTACAGAAGTTCATTAAAGAAAATTACTAAAAATTCAATTAATTATACTAATTTATTCCTAGAGATGTTAAAAGCCTGTTGTTTTAAGAATGAGATATTATTACTTGGATTTGAACTGAGAGGTGAGAAAAACAAGAAAGTGCTATTTATATACTCACAAGTTAGTCAAATGCAGAGGTAGGTGGATGTACTAATTCTGTACTCACAATTAAATCGAAAGAAATAAAGTTAATAACAACAACTACAACTGCTTTATGTCCAGCAAATTTTTCCTGGAAATTACAGAAGCATAATTAAGCTAACCTAGGAACATTGCTGTACTAATCTAACTGTCTATATAAATGCATATTCCAGTATGAGAGTGGCTTTCTCTGCTCCAGCTGAATCAGTTCTAAAGAAATAATGCCAACACTGGGAAAAAAAGGCCTTTTATAATTAGATGAAAGTGTCCACACATGAATTTGTATTAATGCCTTGTAGCACTTTAGAATCACAGCTTACCTTTTATTACCATAATTTTCCATGTGAACAATCTGTAATCTTCTGTCAAATGCCAGTAGCATCAACACATTCTGAGTTCAGTCTTGCATGAGGGTCCTATTCTAAAATAAATTCAGCTGTGTTTCAAGCTGTTCTCTGCATTTCCATTCTTTTTTTTCCTGTTCTGGGAAACTATGCTGAAAGCTGACTAGTCACATTTTTTGACTCACACTGCTGACAAGGAAGTTCTTTTAGAATTTATGGTATTTTTTACTCTCTACTACAGTTTCATTCTTCCTCAAGTGAAAATGTGTATTTACACAGCCTGTCTAAAGTGGTCTTGCCAATTGGGTAAATACTGCTCTATATATAGATGAATCTTAAGTTGCTTAAACAAATGTAAAAGGGTATGAGTTGATCAAGGAAAAAAGCATTTGTGATTCTAGTGTCATGTTGGTTTCTCTGTGTTGATGAGGACACATACTGGTTTAAGTAAGTGAATCTGCATGTGCATTTTAGCAACGACATGACTGCATAATAATCCTGGTTTATTTCTGGGAAGACCCGAAGCATGCGTGTTTCAGGTATGATTGTGGAGTAAATGTCATCCCATGCTTGCAAGATGTACGGATAGTGCTGTTGCTGTACAGGCTGTGTTCTACACAGCCCCAGGACATCAAGCAGGAGGCAGCAATGGTGCCTCCCAAGGAGCACATGCACACAATTCCTCCCTTCGCCACGCTTCCTGAGCTGCCACGGCACTTCTGGACGTGATGTTTCATCATCTGTGCACTGGTAACAGGAGGACCATCATAGAAAAGAGATCTCTCTGCATCTTTTCTATCCCAGCAGAGTCAGTGCGTGTGGATCAGATTATAGACCTCTTCACTCTTGGGATACAAGAAGGAAGAATTTTACAGCTGCCTTGTTGAGTTCAAAGTCCCTGAAGGGTCTCGGGAATCCTTTCAGACTCTGGACTCTGTCATCTAAAAATAGATAGAAGATGACTTTTCCTTTATTTTCCCATCAGCTGCTTTTCCAGATGTCTGGCAGTTTTGAAGGCTGATGCAGGACCATCAGCTGTTGCACTGATGCTGTCCAGCTGCTCTGCAAAGGTGTGCACAGGGAGCCTGCACTGACTCAGGGATGTGACAGCAGCATACACACATCAGCAGTGAAACCACAGCAGCCCTGCCAGCACTGCTCAGGGCCTCACAGTTCCCTCTGACAGCCTCCAGCAGGATCTTTCTCTTCTAATCAAACCGCCCTTGAACCCAGCAGTTCCATGTGCCTTTCCGTGCACTTCAGGGACTTGTGTGCTCGTCCAAGCAGTTTTGCTGTAACTGAAGGATGTGGTGCACAGCCTCAGGAGGGACAGGGGCAGTATCTGGCTGGGGCAGGTATTGCTGGTACCACACACGGGCTCTCTCAGCCTGCCTGAGGTTGCCACCCTGCTGCAAAGCTGGCAGATATGAGAGCTCTTTAGCTCCATCCCCCAGCAGCCTGGTGCTGTGGCTCAAGCCCATCTTTGTTGATAGCTTAAGGATTTGCTCTGGAGGAGTTGAAGTATGTGCACATACTGTTGTCTGCCAACTCATCTCTGAGGAAAATCGCCTGTGGCAGAGAAGGAGAGAGTTTTGAGACAGACGTTATTGTAAAGTGCTTTGGCAGGACTGCCTGCAGCTCTTTTGTAAAGCCCTCTGTGGTACTTATGTGGAGGAGTTCTACAGACTCCGGTAGGAAGAATAAAGTCCCATTTTATGTACAATGACAATATATCTTTCTGATGTAAAACCCACATTCTAGGTGTTCTGGGAAAACAGTCATTGCGGACAGTGGGTTTCAGTGATGGGAGTTACTGCTCACTTACTATTTCTTTTTTTATTATTCTGTGAATTATAAAAGCCATATTTAGGACTCTAGGAAAAAAGGAATAACCTACCTTATTTACAAGTTACAGAATGTTTCTGTAATGTCTCAGAGAAATGAGCATACCTTTGGCCCTTTCATAATTCAAATAATTTATTCTTTCTTAATTATGTAATTTGCTATAACTTATGATGAAGTGGTACAGCTAATTTTATTTTTTCCTGACAGAGTGGAAGAGGCAAATGTAATTTCCAGCTACTGCAGCAAAGCACCAGGATCTATTTAGAGAAATAAATTGATTTAGATGCCATAAAGAGTGGCAGCACAAAGTCAAAACATTACTCATACTGTTAAATAATTTAGCTAGTGACTTCTGTCTCACTTGAGTATATCCAACTTGGTACACTTTGGGATTTATATTTGTAGGTCTTTGATCTCTCTGAGATGACTGCCTTTTATATCCTCCCCACAAAACTCAAAAAAACATCTTTGGAATGAAGGTTATGCTCAAAATGCTTGTTTCCCTTTCCTGTTCACTTCAAATCCAAAGGCACAAAGCCAATCAGGAGTGTGAAGCACTTTTTCATTGACCATGATATTATTCTGGGCAGCTTTTCCTTGTCCTGCAAGTAAGGCAGCTGCTTCTCTGGGTGAGATTTCCTTCAGTTTGTGGATGTCTCACAGCAATTGTGGTATCCTGCAGTCAGTCGGAGAAAGCTTCACCTGGCTGTGGTGGAAGGGAGCTGATCCCCCCCCTACCTGCTGCCTCTTTACAGGCAGTAGCTAATTTTAGCTATGATGTCAGTGAAATCCAGTATCTGATCCAATATCCTCAGGGTGAGTTACCTAATTTCATAATCAAAGCTCTATTTTGAACTTGTGTGGCACTTAAAGTAAATGAAAAACCTCTGGGCTTGAAGCTGATGGTTACCTTGGGACCAGCAGGGTTATACTCACCATGAACAACCACTGGTAGTTTCATTCTGCATTATATATTCAGTGTATATATTTATATAGGCTTCAAATAGCAAATTAATTTCCAAAGTAGAGACACTTTCTGAAATAAACTAGGTTAAGACAAAAAATAACCTTTAAATTTGTGAAATAAACACATTACCAGATCGATGCCACAGTCAAGTAAGAAGCTAAGTAAGTGTTGTTTGGTAGTTAATTTTTGTTCAGAAGTTAGTGAAGGAAAAAATTAAAGAGAAATTTGAGAAGGAAATTAAAGGAAGGAAAAGAACTAAAATGCCAGTATTAGTGAGTATGAATTACAAACAAGAACAAAAAAAGGAATGTCAATAAGGAGAGATAAAGATAGAACAAATGAGACTGGAAGTTCTGAAGACAAAAATAACACCTTCTCAAGGGTATTAAGGAGAATATAAAATGTAACTGGTATCCATTGCCACAAGCAGATGGAAATTTTTGAAGAGCAACAGGAAAAACTGTTTATTCAATAAATGGTTTTGTCTTTCCTTTGCAAAGAAACAGAGAAATAAAGTCATAGCACATGAGGATGGAAAAGTGCTTTCCAGTCTGCTTGAGTGACAGGAATCTCACTAACTCCAGTTTGACTCCAGTGATCCAAGCTGTGCTAGTCAGCTGCACCTTATCACTCTCTACAGCCACCCAAAAAGAAGGTTGTAGTGAGGTGGGGGTTGGTCTCTTCTCCCAGGAAAACAAGTACTAAGAAAAATTTCTTTACTGAAAGGGTGGTCAGACATTGGAACAGGCTGCCCAGGGAAGTGGTGGAGTCACCATCCCTGGAAGTGTTGAAACAGTGCGTGGCTGTGGCACTTGGGGATATGGTTTAGTGGTGGTTAAAAGTTGGAACTGATCTTAAAGGTCTTTTCC
>VYZQ01056287.1:18307-32731 GCA_013400655.1 Mystacornis crossleyi
ACTACAATGTATAAGGAGAGGGGAAATTAATGTCATGTCATGTATGACAAAAGAGCTTCTTTTCTGGCTACTGGACCATGTTCTCTACCCATCCCTCTTGTATGTTCTAGCATTAGTAAGGAAACTGCTTGCTGTGATGTAAATGAACAAGACAGGATGCCCTGACCTGTATGAATGCACTTTAACATGCTTCTTGTGGAGGAAAAGGAAGAAGCAGAAGGTGGAGATTTAATAGGAAGAGCTGTAATACCTCCTTTTTGTGATGGAGTAACATCTCCAGTTCTGAAGGGTGGAGATGGATGAAGTCCGTCACCTATATGGATTTCAGGGCCTGTGAAGAAGCAGTTTCATTTCATTCCAGTGTTGCCCTCCTGCTGATGGAAACAGATGTGTAGCACTATCAAATGCAGCATTCCTTTACAGTCTGGACCTGGACCCTCGCATAAGTTACTCATAAATAAATATACACAAGGAATTCAGCTGTATGTTTTAGTAGCTATAAGCTGCTTTTAGTGCAGAGATGTGTTGGGTTGCAGGGAGAATGTGCAGAAAGCTCCCTGTGGAATGAAATTTATAACTCTGCAAAAATTATTTTTGGTTTTCTTTTTTGGCTTTTAAACCTGTTCTGATTTGTTACAAGCTGGCCCTTTAGAGTATGCTAGACTGTAGCTCCTACCAGCAAAACTTTATAAATCCTTTGGAAAGGTAATAGGAAGAAGGTGCCAGCAAGACTCAGACCTGAATGGGTATTTAAAGGTCTGAAGGAAGACAGAAAAATGATAAAAGCCATGAAATAATTCTTTTTTTAAGCTTCATTGTAAATCCTCTCATGGTACTGCTGCTTTGATTTGATTGAGCTTGAGATACAGATCTAAGATTCAAGAGTAAAAATCTTTTCTACAAGAAATGAAACTATAAAAATGTTCCGGCCACTTCACACTGTACTGTTAGCAATCCAAGGAGATGAGACTGTAGGCTAATGGAATGTGCTACAGACTTCTGCATCTGCATAAACTTTTTCATAGTGCAGTAGACAAACACAACTAGGAAATTATGTTCATTTTAAATATTGAGGTGGTGCTGAATTAAGAGATTCATTGTTACATGACTTTTAAACTGATCACTGCCACCTACATTTTAAACAGCTACTCTTGCTGCTTTGTGTCTGATTTTGGCTACAGCAAATTAATGCCAGATCAGTTCTTTCTTGCCAACCCTTGTCCTTATGAAGACGTGAATGTGGTCCAAATAATTAGCATTTCTAGTGTCACAAACTACATTCCTTATACAGTGTGGTCAACTCAGCTGCTTCAGCAGTAAAAATAGTCATTGTGGTACACATTCCACTTTCAGTGTTGTATTCTGTAGTTTATTCATCTGGCTCAGTCCTTAGAGAGGTCTTTATACCAAAGATGATATGTTCCAGGAAACAAAAATAATTGTTCTTTTGGGATATTCAGGAAAAAACTTTACTCAGAGGCTTGCCAAATTCTTACACAGCTGCTAAGATGATATAATGTTTTTTTTTGTTTGACTGAGGTTGTAAATATGAACTTCCTTCCTCTGCCTTTATAATTATTCTAGCTGTATGCAGAATTTGTGATAAATCTCTTCCAAATTTCTGTTGAGGAAGAGTATCTATGAAATGCTTGCAGACTTCAACATGCAGTTTATATTTGCTTATGAAATGGGTGACCTAATTTTCTGTGAGCTACGTATAACCTCGTCCCGTAGTCCTGCCAAAAGAATGTATGTCTAGAATAAGAGTTTGTCCTGGTTTTATATAGCAGAAAAATCTTCAGCTGTGAGAATTCATGACCGGAATACCCGTAATCCTGGGAGGTGTTCATTGTGGTTAGGTTGCAGATTTGGTCAGACTTCACAAATAGGCTCAGAGTGGACGGTGGGTTCTGTTTTGTTTGCATACGTCCGGTATTCCTGCATTTGTTGTGAGCCTCGTTTCCTGCTGCTTTCCGAACTGCACTGAAGGAAATGACAGCACTTGTGCTGGCGATCAGCCTTGTGGACACACACTTAAGTATTTTGGAAAGGAACTGAGCCTGGCTGCACCAGTACTGTACACTGAAGTTGTATTTGCCTTAGGAAGGGGCATGGCTCTTGGAGCATGGTGCAAACTCGGTATGCAATATGGTATTAACCACTTTTTTAGCCCTGGTTTTCTAACTAAGTTTTAATGGTTGAAATTGCATCTGTTTTGAAATGAAGACATGAATTTTTATGTTCTGTAGAAAACCTGAAATAGTGTGTGTTAATAATATAACACATCTACAAAAGTTTTGAGTTTTTTTAACAGCCTCTTAGTATCAGTGTCCGTAAAAGGTGTTACATTTCTTTGGGTTTTGTTGTTTAAACAACATCTTGGTAATATCATTATATTTCTATCAGGAAAAGATGAAGGAATTAAAATACCAGGCTAGTTAAGAAGTCATTTATTTAGACTTCTTGCAAACTTTCCGTTTTCCCGTTGAGTTCAGGGAAGATTCAGCCTTGATGGCATCTGATATTAAGATGTGATGGCAAAAAAAGCAGGAACATTTGTTTCTTGATAAACTGTTGTTTACTTGAAATTTTCTGAAATATGTGTGTTGGGCTCTTAATTGTATAACAAAATAGTAATAAATACAGTATATATGTTTCATGATGCTCTTTAGAGCCAGATGATTTCAACAGTAACAAGCTGCTTGTACAGAGTATCATGAGGAACTCTAGCCACAGCCTAGAGTATAGTTGGCTGATACCTTTGGTTATTGAGCTCTCTATGCCTCTTGAAACCAAAAATTTCTAAGATACTATTTGCATTAGGAAAACCTTAAGAGTGTCCTAGAGAGACATGTCTCTGCTGGACAAGGACAATGGAAAGTAGTCGTTCTCCCTTTTCCAGGAAACAGAATATAAGGGTCCATCTTCATCTTTCTGTAAGAGAAAAATAATTGCAAACACTGAAAAACAGAAATTGGGTGCAATTAGAGTTTATTTTAAAACTTAGAATTAAGGTATTAGAGATGTACAGCAGAGTAGCAGGGTTCTTGTACTTTTTACACCAAGTAAAGGTGTAGCAGAAGAGATCTTAAGAGTGTCATTTCAAGGGAATTTTGCAGTCTTGCCTCTGGCAATGTGGTGAAAAGATTAAAAAATTTTTACTTTGCCTGAGTTACTCCAGGCTTAGTTTGGCACTGTTATTTTCTGGTCATTACGCAGAATTTTGTGAGCCCTTATTAGTGAGCCCTTTTTAGTCCTTGCCTGGAATTATGAGTGATCCCAGTATTTTAATGAAAGAATTTGAAATTAGTTCTTTTTGAAAATATTACAGTATAGCATTAACCATTCATGCTCTCCCCCCTGCCTCCCCTCCCCCTCCCCAAAAAGGGTGAAACCCCCCAAACCAGATGTGGTTTTACCGGCATGTAAGGGTTTCAGAAGCACATGATGTAGTCTGGAGGGCTCTGAAGAAACGTAGGAGGAAGGGTGCTCTGTAGCTTCTGCCTGAAGCTGATCACCCTGTTTCTCATTGCTCACTGCAGTCAGAGGTGCTCAGCTGGGTGCTGGAGGTGCCAGCTGGTTGTGAATACTCATCTGAATGAAGCCACCTACAAACATTAAAACAAATGTGAGCTCAAGTATTATGACATACTCATTTTTGTAGGAAGGCTGCAGAATATTTCTTACACTGTGAGGAGAAGCAACCTCTATCAGCTAGTTGATGTGTATGGTTCAGACTACAAGAAATTGAAGTGACTTCAACTTCATGCGCTTAGTGTAAACTGCACAGTTGTAGCTGCACCCGAAGGAGACAGAGTCACAGTTTATCTTAGGGTTGGAAGGGACCCAGTAAGGATCATTGAGTCCAACTCCCTGTTCCTCACAGGACTACCTAAACCAAAACCATATGACATGACTTACGAGCGTCATCCAGATGCTCCTTAAACTCTGGCAGGCTTGGTGCTGTGACCATGCCCCTGAGGAGCCTGTTGCAGTCCCCAAACACCCTGTCAGTGAAGAACCTTTTCCTGATGTTCAGTCTGAACTTCCCCTGCTGCAGCTCCGTACCACTTCATACCTTTTCCTGTGGCAAGGGAATGGTTACATCCTAGGGAAGGAGGTCTTGTTCCTGATAACTTGGGAAAACAGCGCTACAAATACAGACCTGTTAAACTGTAAGCCCCTTCCAATTGTACTATTTAGTGGAATTTGTGTTGCAACAGCTATTCAATTGTACATTTATATCATCAGTTCTGTGATGCTTTTTAACAAAGCTGTGCTTTGCTCATGCACAAACGTTTAAATGCTATAAATACCTAGAGACTACTCTAGTGATCAGCTTACATTGACAAGATTTTTATTGTATAAATAATATATTTTTTAAAATTACATCTATCTGTACAGACATATTTCCAAGCAGACATGGTGCCTTTGGGTTGGTTCTGAGACAATCCCGCAGATACACACGAGGTTCTGGCTTGTGAAATAAATTCCTAGTTTGCAGAAATGTCTGACCTGTCCTTGTAGGCGTTAAATGAAAAAGTGCAAAAGGTAAGACGTCATTTTTGTGTTTAGCCACTAATTTGAAAGCTAATGGCATGGGCATGCTATATTTTCATATCTTGTGCCTCAGTGCTTCAGAGTTTAAGTTCAAAGTTTTCTGAATTTGGAATTATGAATGTATTTATGGACGATAATGCTTTGTGGGTTTTTTCTTGTTCCAACTTCTGTTTAAATGTAGTCTTCTCTAGGGATTAACTTGATACCTGAAAAGTACCAAAACATTAAGTGCTTGTAATAAAAAGTACAAGCTTTAAATATGTTTGCTGAGAAAGTAATTTATTAAGACTTGTCATTTTACTCATTTGGTAAAACTGAGCCAATTTTAACATAAATGCAAATTCAGCAAAATTATACTGGTTTTTCAGTGTCATACATACGTGATGGCATGTGCCCTACAGCGTGCAACATTTGAAAATTCCTCTGTACTAATGGGAAAGGTAGGTTTTTCTATTTATTATGAACTTAACAACAGAAACAAAATTCTTGAATCGTACAGTAGACTCTGAGCTAGAAGGAGTTGCAGGTTACAGGTGAGCTTGTTACAGGTGAACTTGCTGCTTCCAAAAAGAGGAAGTCCCACTTGTTTCTTTCCCTGTCCCTTCTCCCAGCTGTCTGGTATGAACCCAGAAGAACGTGTTGGCTCTAATATTTGTCCAGTCACAGGGCAATCTGTTGCTGCTTGCCACCTCCCCAGAAAGACAATTTTGGTGTTTGGAGTGTTGAGTGGGTTTTCTAGTGGTTTAGAAGGTTGAGCAGGCTCAGTGATGTTCTAGAGCAACATGCTAATGGATGGAGAGGAAAGCGATTTCTTCCTTTTCACAACAGCAGTGAGGTCTTAGCCTGGCTCAAGCTTTAATGTGTAAGTTGTTGTTTTAAACTGGAGGAGTGGGAGCTTAAAAAAAAACTAAGACATTAGGAAAGCTTGTAGAGACATTTTTCTAAAAACTCGTTTGAAAAGTACTGTAGAAAGTTTACGCTGGAACAGAGAGAAAGATAACTTCACAGTTTTATTGCTTCTGAGCCAATTGTGTCAGTGTTTTCTAAATGCAAAGAAAACCTCTATCCAAAATGTGTTGTCATTTGGGTTTTGGTTTGTTATGTTTTTTTGTTTTGTTTTGGTTTTGTTTTTGTTTTTAATATTCTGCAGCACTTAGATGCTTATAACAAGAAATTGACTGAATTTCACAAATGTATTGCTAAAAATAAGTGTGTGTAGATTTACTCAGCTGATAATAGTTGGGGGTGTATTTGATGAATGCATTGATTATGCAGAGCAATGCAGGTAGGAGGTAGGCTGCTCCTTTGCCATTAGCATCTTTCTGGGAATAGGGCAAATAGATTTGCTACTGGAAGTACTGTAACATTTTGGTGCTCAGTTGCTTCATCTGAACAGATGGTATATTTATCCAAGGAGAGGACAGGAAGGAAGAAGGAGGAAGAGTGTGATGCAGCCCCTCCTTTCCTATGTGACTGGAATTCTTGGGTATGCACAGCCCAGTGTGTGCTTCTAGGTGAATTTATTTCTGGAGGGCCAAGCAAATGATCTGCTACCTTTGGCACTCACAGAGCATGCTCCCAGCTTTGCTTTTCATGGGAAACTTGAATGTGGGCCATGGAAATAATTTTGAAAGTTACTCCCTTATCTGTCCTGAGAAATAGATAAGTTGTGTTCACCTGTGACTTCTCACTGAGTAGTGTGTTCCAAATCCAGCGTGATGGAGAGAGCCTCTCTGGCGGCCAGGATGGAGTCAAAGAGTAGTGGCTATCAAAAGAAATAATCCTGCCTTTTGCTGCTGAGCATTCTGTGGGAAGGTGCTCTGTGGTAAAGCCCATGAGCTGCCCTCCAGAATACCATTCTTCTTAACTGCTTGGAAGCTGCAGGACTCTTGAGGTTCACAAGCAGTTCCGCAGGTGAGGTTCAGCAGTGAGAGGAGGGTATCTGTCCCCAGATGGATGACTGTCATGAAGTATCTCATTCCTGTCCCTCTGAACTTGCATCTCTCAGCATGGAAATGAGAGTAGTATATAGTATTTTTCAGTCAGTGTGACCCTTCCTAAGAAGTCTTGATGCTGAAAAAACCTTAATAATTTTTGTTGTATTATAAAAAAGCAAGAAAGCTCCATGTAAAACAAGTACCCATTACTTTAAGATGGCTTTGTATCAGCCTGATTTAAGAAATGTTACTTTTAAAAACTTTTTTTGGTAAACTTTAAGATTAGTCAACCTATGCTGTTCTTTTTTCATTTCATCTAAATCTGCCCTACCTTTACCACAGCATCAGACTTGGTAAGAGACACAAATAATTAAATACTAAGTGACAGAATTTCCAAGCATGTTTGTAAGCAAAACATAAAGTGAAACATAATGCACAGCGTATATGTGTCTGTGTGTATAATACCTGCTCTCAGCCACCTGCTTATGATTATCCTTCACTGAATTAAAAATCTCATTAGTTTAAGTGTTTGAGGAAAGATAATTTTTTGGGAAGAAAATTTGAAATTTATGATTTTAAGTGGCAGTATGGAGTCTGCTGACTTACTTGATTGTTTCCATCTATTGCTGCGCGGTTCCAGCAACCTTTCCGGAGACAGATATTCCCGTGGAAATAATCAAGGAACGATATTTGTGTGGATGTTTATCAATGTTCTTTATTTCTTCTCCCAGCCTCATGGCATGGTGGCCTGGACCAGACTGAGGACCCCTGGGAAAACCCTCAGATTCCCAGGGCAGGGGAGCATGAAAAGGCCAATGGGGACAGGATTTGGGTACATGTGACCAGAGAACAGGGAGTCTGGAAAGCCCGTTTCCAGATGCTTTCACTCCCAAGGCCCATCCCCCGNGGTTTAGAATAACTGCAATTTTGCGCGTAATCACTGCCTTGGATTGGCACACCCCCAGGGCCGCTGACGTTAGCAGCCTGCAGGCCTTTCCTTCCTACTACGATGTCGTATTCTACAGTCTCTTCATCCCCCACACTTTGGAGGTATTNAGTAGCAAAACACTCTGTCTTTAGTTTTCATGTGCAGGAAAAGCTTTATTCGCAAAGCCACCAAGTGCGGTGGCAGCAGACTTTACAGTAGCTGTTTCTGTGACTCAGTTCCTGAGCTGCTTAAGGTCTTTGCAGCTTAAGAGCTGAACAGCATTTCTTAGGAATGCTGGCCTAATCCCATGAGTTTAAATACTTCTGTTTAAAGTCCTCTTTTAACAAGACCCAGCTGTCAGTCCCATCTTCCATGATTCTTCTACTGTATAGAAGTTTCATGTTTGCTTCCTCAGTGGCATAACTTACACTGTCTTTATTCCTTTTTGCTATGGAAGGTCATTTCCTTACTTTTTGAGGAATGTGTGCTTTAAAACATTGATTCTGTGTTAAATATTTACATTTGGTCTTAATCTCAAGGCAATTAAATTCCAGATAAAGTCTTTGGGTATGCATCAGTTGGTGTTAAATGGCTTTTAAGACTTCTCTAACCTTTGACACAGCAAAACTTTTTTTTATGTTGAGGCTGATTTCTTGCTTTAAATGCTTTTTTTTTTTCCAGGGAGTGGTACCCAATAGTAGTGTTTCTCCATCCTTCCCTCCCTCAATTTTTGGTGCCAAGATTTCTTTAGAAACTGAAGTAATGCAGCTTTTCAGTATGAACATCTGTCTTTAGAGAATATGTTAAGTATACAAAATTAATTTTAAAAAATTTTAAATAGTTTCAGAAGGTTTATAAGCTAGAGATTAAGGTCAGCGCTCAGTAGGCAATGTTTAGATTCCTGTTGGCAGTCTGTGACAATTTTCATAGCTCTGTACCTCCAATTGCTGATACTGGTTTGAGCTATTATGTGGACTTCTTGCTTTAAGTTCATTAAACCATCCGTGAGAGAACGGATGTTGAATTAACAGTAGAAGAGAAATCCCAAGAGAAGAAAGTATTAAAAAGAAAAAATGCAGGGAGAACTATTGTCAGTTTTATTTGGGGTTTTTGTTTGGTTTAATTTTGGGGGGGTGGGGTGTTGTTTATTTTGTTTTCTTTTGCTGGGGTTGTTTTGGGGGTGAGGGGTCAGAAGTTTTGGAGAGAGTTTCTCAGTGACATTCTGCTAAAAAGGCAAATAAGAATTAAGTTGTATTTTCAGCTTTTATCAGCAATGAGCATGTCTTTCTAAATCTGGTCAAGACTTTCTCCTCTTAAGGAATTTGTGCAGGCTTTACTAGAGAGAAGTGGTGGTGGCATTCAGCTTTGGCATCTTGCTCAACCAGATGTCACTCAAAAATTGCTTTGTGGATTGACTTCACTTCTGGAATGGCTTCTCTTTTACTTTTTGAGGAGAAAAACAAGAAGAGTTGAGCAAGTGTAGGTCTTCCTTCAGGTGATATTTTTTCTTTCTCCCACCTGGTGGAATTCTCAAAATTCAACTTGGATTCTTACAGTACCAACAAGGAAAATGGTGAATTGAATTTTATGCAGCAGGATGTTGGCTTTCAGTCTTGCTATTGCATGTGAGGCTTATGGGTATGTGAAATTTTGCTTAATCACCTGCAAGACCCAAGGGAAGATGCTGATAAAATACTCTGTCGAAGCAGTGGTTCTCCTGCAGTTCTGATGTTCACAGACATATTTTTCCACCTATATCCGTATCATAAAGAACTTGTCTGTAGTTTCTCCTTTTCATGCCATATAGTTGCTGCCAAATTTCATGGTGTGGCAAGGACCCCTTCGGGCCACGTGCCTCCCATCACTGCCTTGTGAGCAGTGTTGATTTACTGCCAAATGATCCCCTCCCCTTTCCTTTCGTAGAAAACTGCCCCCTTCCTGCTGACTTCCAGGCATTCCTTCCAGTTTTGACATTCCTTCCAGTTTTGACTGCTAGGACTCATCTCTGTCCAGAGCCCCACATCACTCCTCTAGACACACAAGGCTCTCTTGAGCCCTGCTCTCTCAACTGTGCTCTCTCGATGCAGTCCTTCCAAAACCTCCCACAAGACACAACTCTTGTATGGAAAAACCTCTCGTTATGTAGTAATTCCATTTCGGGTAACCTCCCGGTGCAGTACTGTGCTTCCTCTTCCCCCCGCCCCNCCCCCCCCCCCCCCCCCCCATCTTCCTCTCACACTTTAATAAACACATGTCCTCCTATGTAGAGGCTGGTGATGGAAAAGAGTGATGGGGATAGAGAGTGGTTTTATGTCTCTCCTTACAGTTTGCTGTGAGATTGGAGGATGAAAGTTGACTGCCAGTTGTGGTACTTAAATCTGGCCTTACTAGTGGCTTAAAATACAAAATTAGTTGAGCCAGGGTAGCCTGTTTAAATACGTTTATTTTTGGTTTAAGGCAGTGTTGTTCTGCTTAGTTTGTTAGAGGCTGGTTTAAAGTATATCAGATGTCTTCTAAATTGAATATACCTTTTCCTTCTTAAATAAATATTTCAGTCATAAGATTATTTCCCTGTTCGTCCTCTAAATATTTTCTCCATGTGATGTCTCTTAAGGTCATGTTGTTTTGTCATGGCTAGCTGAAAACAACAAAATGTGTTGGCTCATAAACGCTAAAAATGAAACACTTATGTACTTTAGAGGTATCAAACATTCGTTTGTGGGTCTTCTAAAAAATACGCAATTGTGATTTTGATTTTTTTTTTTCCTTTTTTTCTGGACATGTTAGTTCCAGCTATAATGAAATGCACCTCTTCACGATGTAGTCTTAATTCTTACCAGGAAACCTAAGTTGCCTTCCAGCCTATTGCAGCTGAGGTTAGTGTAAAGAATATATACCCAACATAAAAGCAACCTGTGGAGAATGTTGTTTATTTATCATAGCTAAAGCATTACTCATCCATTCTTTGAACCATGGTTCATAGACTGTCACTAGGGTCCATGTGGAAAGGGATTTGGCAACTACTTCTGAGTCTGGATAGTACCCACATCATACGGATTGCCAGTGGCTGCTGTGCTATCTTAAGTGAGCATCGGCATAATGCTTATTTTTAACCTTTGAGAGGGTTCCTTGAGAAAAAAATTAGTTTTTAACTGTACTAAAACACAGAGTAGCTCAGTCTTACGAGGAAATACTCTCACCTGCATTGTAATTTGACCTATGAGCTAAGTGATTTTCTTACAACTCCCTTCTCCTGGTTGGTTTGATCATTCATTTATACCATTTCTAACAGTAAGCACTCTTGAGATGCCCAGCTTTTATGGGTAGTTGACAGTTACTTGCTTTATTTTACATACTTATAGTTGAAAGACAACTTAGTGTATGTGTAAAAATTAGTTTCTTTGAGTATTTATTCCTGGTGGAAAAAGACCCCGTATGGGCACAATAGACTAGTCTGTAAAAGGATGTGAATTACCGAGTGATTGGTTAATACTTCCTTTCAAGTGCAGGGTGATCCTGAAAGTGGTGCAGTTAGCCTGGTGATTGTTATTATTGGGCCACAGCTACAGGAATATTTGGGTATTCCCTGACATCTGTGCATAAGGCCAAATATTACAACAAAATTCATACCTATTCTTAGTATTCTTGTTCATATTTATTATTCTTTTTTGGGCATCATTCCAAAGGTAAAACGGAATGCAAAGAGATGCTGCAGCAGTATTTGCGTTACAATAACCACAATAAGAATTACAATAAGTATATGATGAATATTCTGAAAAATTGGAGCTAGTGGAGTTTCTAAGTATATATCTGCCTACTGAAGACAGGCTATACACTGAAAATTTCTCTAGTCTCAGCTGGTAAATCTAAGATGTTGGCTCCTGCCGCTAATGAGTGTTATTTTACAGAGCACCTGTATTTTATCCGCTCCTTTAAAATACTTTAGCTAAGGCAAGATTTGTTTTTATGATCTAAATATTTTTTATAGCTGTCTGCGGGTTGTCTTCATAAAGACTGTTCAGTGGGACATGATGTAATCTAGGATGCTCTTTCTATAGGAATTAATTTAATGTCCACTGGGGTGCTCTGGCTGGAATCTTGGTTCAGGAAATGGGATACAATGATTGATAAAGCCCCTTTTCAAGGCAGCATGTGTTTGGCTAGATGTGTGTCAGGCACTGAAATGTATTGCAGGGAATAAAGGTTTTACTGTGTGCCTTCCCAACAGCGCAAATTTCAAATGCAGTTGGATTCTTGTAGTGACGTTTCTGTAATTTTGAGGCTTCCCTTATCATACAGGAAACAAGGTCTTATAAATGTATTTCAGTATACAAGGAGGCACACTTTGGAGACTAATGGAAGATTTCAGGTTGCAATTATGGAAAGGTAGAGTCAATATAAAGTAATAAGAATACAAAGCTTAAAACCAGAAAGCAACCCTGTGGAATACCGGATATTCTGCTTGATGCACTTCTCATTTTACCTCTCAAAGCTTTCAGACAAAGGAGGGGTGGATGGGTGGGTATTTTGTGGGTGGTTTTGCTGTGGCATATCAGAAGGATTTCCCACTGTTAGAAATCAAGATGATGAAGTAAACATTCTGGTATCTTCAGTGTGTTTATTTCAGGAAATTGTGGGTGCTAGTGTCAACTAAAGTTAGAGTGTACAAATTCTGCTTAAATACAAAGGGAGCTGCAAAGGATGTGAATATCGAGAGTTATGTTTTTCTATTTCTTTGTGCTGCTAGCCAAAAAGAGCTTGATTCTTTCATAGTTGTATTGTCTGTGAAGAATACTGAGTTGTCATATTTGTGTCTGCTTTGTTCTAAAGATTCAGTGTTAAATCTGTGGAAAAGCAGGGAGCAACTGTGATATGTTTGACTTTCTTGGTTGAATCTCTGGGGGCGGTTGTTGAACAATCTGTTAGAATCTGAAAGGGATAGCAGTGCTCATGAACACCACCAAGTTTTAGAAGACCTGTATTTGCTGTATACAGCATTGATGTGGTTTGGGGGATTCCAGAAGCAGTGAGACAATTTGCTTTGATGTTATCCGATGAAGATTTTTTTCTTCTTCTTCCAGTTACTTTTTCAAACAATTGTTTCATTAGCAGTTGTTAAAATGTAGGTTGTGTGTTCACTTGTGGGCTATAAATATTTATATTACGAACTTATAAATAATGTAAAGAAAAATATTTTTATGAGCTTAGTGAAAAGGTTGTTGTTTGACTGGGCTTGAAATAACAAACAGCTAGAGGCAAAGGCAAGTTCTTGTGCAGGCGTGTGCTTAATTTTAAGAGGAGCATTAGAAATCACGCTGTGTATGTTTGAATAACTGTTACTTTCAGCAGCCTTTGTTGATCTTTTATTAAAACTGTAGCCCGTGTGCAGTTCAAAACATGCATTTTCAGACAGGAGATTTCTTTTCTGTGGTTTCAAAGATGTATTCTTGCATGTTGCACAGATCAGTGGGCAAAGGAGGGAATATTGTGGGCTGTCCAGTTTTGCATCTCCCACGTAAACCTGAAAATAAAACGGTAGATGGTCTAGAGGATGCCTGGTTTTCATACTTGCTGAAGTTCTTCAGTCTAGACCAACTGCCCGATATAAAGTAAAAGACCTGAAATATGTTCAAACTGTACTTCGTTTTTTAACTTCTTCAGTGTTTTCTGGAATTGTCTTTCTTCTCCTAGTTGCTCTGAATAAGTCTTGTACATTGCATATTCTGCTCCGGACTTCCTATGTTTGAAGAGTAGTAGTTATTGCTAAAGTACAGTGACCTATTTTAGTTTTGAAGAACAGCTTAAAGAACCCATGTGTTTGAGCATTTCTTCCTTTTTTTTTTTGCCAACACTATTTCCAAATTGCTACTAATTAGTTTGTTTTAAAAAATAAGTGTGGAATTAAATAAAAACAATTTTCCAGAGCAATGCTGAGTCCCTTGCTTCTTTAATAGTTGGAATGTAGTTGAATTGGACAGGACAGATCAATTGAGTTGTGGCAGATAATGTGTTGATATAAAGAAAACACACTTCACCAGTTAGGAAGTAAGGGAAGAAAGGAAATAGAAAATAGACTTAAATCCAAGGTTCTTACAGTAATAATGAATGCTTTATTCACCTTAATTATACCTTCTATTGGTGTTTGATTGTTTTTTTGTGGAACTTACACTGATGTTCAGGATTTCAAGAGGTCACCCACAGTATTTCAGAGTATTGGTTATAAAAGGTCTCATTGCTTTTAATGAAGTGTCTAAAGATTTATCTTTTATCAGACATTCAGTGTGTTTTCACCTTGTTTTGTTACTGCCAGCTCTGGAAGATTATTGCCTGAAGCATAGTTTAAAATGAAAAAAATGAAAAATGAAACTCAGAGTTGGCTAAAAATAACATATTGAAACAGACTTTCACTTGACATAAGATTTTTTTCATTTGGAAGGTTCTGAATTTGAATTTTTTGGCCAAGAGATTTGTATCTCGGTTTTTGAATTTGAGAGGCTTTGGAATGAGTGTGCTGCAGAAGCCTTGGGATGTATTCAGCTATTACCTGTGCTATTTGAAGCTTAAAGGAAACAAATGCTCTTTTGTTCAGGTTTTCATCTAGATTGCTTTTAACATAAACTGGGTTATAGAACATTGGATAATGCACAAAGAGCTTCCTATAACTTTCTAATCCCCCTCCAAATATCTTTGTCAGGAGTAATTATTTCCAGAATATTATATGCTTATTAAGAAGAAACACAGAAATACTAAAGCAAAGTGATCTGCACTGTCACTGGCTTAGTGTGCTTTGGTATTAAATTCAAAGGAGAAATGTGTCAGTTATAGCAGAAGAATCTCTGAAAAATGTGCCACATCTGATTGGTCCCTGTCACATGGACAGAGTATTAATGTGATACAAATCATGTATCTGCTCAAAGTACTTGACTTTAATTATGGAGATGTGTAAAAACATGGAACAGCTATGTGAGCTTTGGCTGTCAGTTTTGTGAAAGCATTTTA
>VYZQ01056290.1:0-22886 GCA_013400655.1 Mystacornis crossleyi
GGGAAGGGAAGGGAAGGGTTAGGATGGTTGGATTTCTGCAAACAGGACAGTGAAATGTTTCAAAGAGTACAGTAACAAACACTTTCCCATCAGTTAAGGATGAGCTAATTTTTTTTTTTCTCCTGGCTGGATTCATTATCGCTTTTTACAACCCCAGCAGTCCTTTCCTAAACTTCTCTGCCTCTTTGTATTATGGCCACCAATCATAACAGGCGTGTAATGTCAAGAGAGAAAAACATCTCTTATATAGGTAAAAACAGACTTTCCTGGAGAAAATTANCCCATCAGTTAAGGATGTTATTTTTTTTTTTTTTCTCCTGGCTGGATTCATTATCGCTTTTTACAAACCCAGCAGTCCTTTCCTAAACTTCTCTGCCTCTTTGTATTATGGCCACCAATCATAACAGGCGTGTAATGTCAAGAGAGAAAAACATCTCTTATATAGGTAAAAACAGACTTTCCTGGAGAAAATTAAAAGGGCAAGGAATAACAGTATGTTTTTCAGTGTCAAAGGATTTATACAGTGTTCTGGGAAGTCTCTAGCTGCTTTCTCACTCTGCTAAGCCCATAAACAGACATGGATATTGAAAGATTCATGATAACTATGTTGGATTGCTCCCAGCCTGGTGTCCAATAGTTACTGGTAGCCTCACTCCATCTGATTTGTCTGTCTCTCTAGTCTCTCTCAAGGGTAGAGTTTACCAACACAGATTGCAACCATCCATTTCCCACTGACTTTCAGCAAGAGGTTATCATCTAAGTCCCTTAGGGCCCCTTAGAAATCTCTCTTCTTGTCCATAGAAAAGAGTGAGTGCCTCAGTGTTGTACTCCATTACCATCTCTGACTTTGGGAAAGTCAAGGGGACAGAGTGAAAATAAGCTCTTAGAACAAGAAGTGGCTTTAGTTAATATTTCGGCCCCTGTGATTTGCCTTAAACATGAAAGTACTTTGAATAACACATGGATGCCCAGAACTGCAGAGCCAAACCCAAGCTTGTTCAAGACCTTGGAATGTCCCAGCAGCATCCCACCTCTTTGGACAAGGCATTAGCTGCAGTCTAGTATGGTGAGGCAGGAATAATGGAGGAGGTGGCTGTGATGAAAGAATTAGTTGCGTTAAATTATTTTCCTTTTTTTAAATCAATTATAAAAAGTCATAGTGGGTGCCAATAAAAAATATATTCCTGTCATATCCTGGAATTGTTAGGAGGCATATTACATAGCAAACAAACATGAGGAGTACAGTAAAAAATGAATAAAGGTATAAAAAATGTAAAACACATCCCTTTTAACCATACATATCACAGGAATAAAGCTGTTGTGGGAGCACCCTAACTACTGATCTCAGTGTCTGCCTCACAAGAATCAGCTTCTCTGTATGCACAGCCATTTAGATGGCAGGGACCAAATCTGTGTACAAGTATGCACAACGAGTACAAAATTCTTCTGGATTTTCCCTGGCCCACTGTACACAGCTTCCTCTTAGGAGTCCTGTGACAAGTGCACTGTTATATCCTGTTACGTGACAGGGGAGTGACACAAGGCCAGTGAGACTGTCTCCTTCCAGCAGCGTGACCAAGGAGTGTATTTTCCAGTTGAGATGCCACTCTCCAACTCCCTGACCCCAGCTGCTAGACACAGTTGGATCACCAGTTAGACTTGCCCAGCGTGCTTGGCATCTGGTGTCCCAGAGCGGAAGAAGCTGAGATGTAAAGGATTAAGGTGTGGAGGTAGAGGTAAAAGTTGGAGAGCACCAGAAGAAAATCAAATGTTTGAATCATAGAGGTGAGATGGAGTTTTACTGAGACCACCTTTCAAAAATATATGTAAATTAACTGCCAATACAAAAGTTCTCACTAAAATTAAATTGGGAGAGTAGCGACAGAGACATGGAAAATGGGGCCAAAATGGCAGAAAGAGCTATCTTAATCCACCTTCCTGTGCCAAGTCTGCATAAATGAGAGAGATGTGGTTACGGACTGATGTCTGCTTTATTATTTTAAGGTATTTAATCTACAGCAGAGAATTTCACCATTTCCTCAAGCATTCTTGCCTAGTGTCTTTTGTCAAAAACTTTTTGTTAATTTCTAATGTAACTCTTCTGTCATGTAATTTTAGCACATTCTTTTCTCTTGATATCCACAATGGATACGGAGAACAGAGGACAACCTGTGGTTGTTTGAAAGCTTCTCACGTCTCTCCAGTCATTCATTCAATAAATTAAACCCCTAGCTCTTTCATTCTTGCCTCATTGGACATGTTTGCTAATTCTCTGGTCATTTTCCTCTCTTTCTTTTGAATTGCCTCCACATTTGCTGAAGTTCACTGCACAGAACTAGCAATAGCAGCTCTCAATAGCAAAGCCTCATGTTTGCTTTTACTGTAATAGTGTGACATTGTTGATACATATCCGACTTGTGAGTCACTGTAACCTCAACATCTTTTTCAGCAAAACTTCTGCCTAGTCAGCTGTTTCCCATTCTGTGTTAATGCACTTGATTTTTCCAGATTAAGTGCAGACCTTGCATTCTCTTCTTTGAAGTAAGTTCATCCTATTTTTTTTTTTTTTTTGGCCAGCTGTCCCATTTGTCAGGATCACTTTGATTGCTACTCCACCAGCTTTGTGACATCTGCAAATGTGCTAAACATACTTTCTACTTCGTCATCCAGGTCCCTGAAGTAAATACAAAACATTACCAAACTCAGGACACATCCCTGGAGAGTCNTCCCATTTGTCAGGATCACTTTGATTGCTACTCCACCAGCTTTGTGACATCTGCAAATGTGCTAAACATACTTTCTACTTCGTCATCCAGGTCCCTGAAGTAAATACAAAACATTACCAAACTCAGGACACATCCCTGGAGAGTCTCAGGCAACAATTTTTCACTGTAGTAGTGAACTTTTGCTAACGATTATCTGATTATTGCTTTCCAAATAATCTTCTCCAACTTCTTAAAAGAACATCTAGCAAAGTTAAAAACCTCTCTCTATACCAATGTTTTAAAGGGAGCTGAACTTAAACATTTCCTTAAAATTCGTGAGTATATTAAATTTGATTACTTATCTCTTGTTTCTAGTATGGAACACTTAGTATTTGCATAAGAGACATAAAACCGTATTTCAGAATAGACAATGAAAGCTGGGCATTTTGGATAGCAGGCAAGCAAAAGTTGAATTTTCACTCGTAGGAGGTCCTTAGATTTTGAGCCTCAGTAAGTAATATGTATTTGAGTGTTTGTTCACATGACTGAAGGTCAGCATCACTATGATTGATCTTGAAAATGACAATTTTCTTTGTAATGAAGTTTAAGAGTTCTATATTTATTGGATTCCTTTTTTGAGGCTTATTCTTTATTGTCCTTAACAACATAGCTTCAGCATGTGAATTCTCTAGCTTTTATTCTTTTTGGCTGGAGCTAATACAATTTTGCTACATTTTAGACTCAAAAGCAAGGGAAATCATGCTCTTCCTCAAAGCACAATGCACATGTCGTTACGCAAAGTTGAAGAGCAATCACTGTGATAGGTTTCCATCTTGCATGTTGTATCCTAAGCCTCCTGTTGTCTCCAATTAGACTTGTGTACCCGTGAAGCATGAAGCACAAGTCCCTTCAGATATCAGTCATGAACTCAGTCCTGCAAGGCTCCCTTGCCCCTGCGTTATCATAGGCCCTTCTGCCTGAGCTACATGGGGGTTTCAAAGTTCCACCTGTACTTTCTGGGCCAGCACCCTCATTTCTTTGCAAAATGAAACCTCATATGAAAAGAGCATGAAAAGTATCATTTTCTGTGGGTCTTACATCTGCCTGAAAGCTGCACGGACATCTACAATCTTCAGGGAACATGCCTACACTCTCCTTTCTCATTTACAATTCATATACACGTGCCCCAGGGCGCAATCAAATCTTATCCATGTGCATGCAAACTGGCATAGGCAAGAGGCATTGGCTGCACTCTGAGTGCTCGCTGTGTCAAAAGGAACAGGAGTCCTTACTCCCAATGGTAATTAAGCCTTGCTGGGAAATCGAGCATATGTCACATAGAATAGGCTGCCTCTTCCGTTTTCTTTCACTCCCTCCCCCTCTCAACCCCATTTTGGATAGGAAGGAATAAAAAAATGGAATGAGGGGGAGATTTTAAGTAATTCTTAGCAGCAGTTTTTCAGTTGTAGGAAAATGTGTTGTTTGGATAACAGCATTTCAAGAGGAATTCTTAACTGATACTGGAAGAAAGTAACAGGAAGCACAACAAGACAGAACAAAAACCTGTCAGAATAAAGAAATCTTGGTCAGCCCACAGAAAGGGCTACTGGGAGGTTCTGTTGCAGAAAGAGAGTGTCAGAGCCTTTATGCAATGTAGATGCTCAGGGAGGCGAGGCAGCAAGGAGAAATAGAGGCTATTTGCTCTTTCAGTTTTAGCTGGAATGGGAGATGGCTGTCTTTCCTATCATACATCAAACCAAGCTCCGGAACTCCACAACAAAAACAGTTCAATACAGACTGTCTGCAGCTATGTCTTTTTTATTCTCCTTTTTCAACCGATGCTGCATGGGAAACCACATCTCACACATGCTCCCCCAGCTGGGAAAAAAAAAAAATCAGTTTAGAAACGACTGTCATTACATAGCATATTTTCCTCATTATAAGGCACTCAAAAAACAAGAAAAAGCCATCTGCTGTAACTTGGCTGCCCTTTCCATTTTAGGTTAATTCACATTTCTGGCTTTTTCATCATTATTCCCAATTAAATCTTTCTCCAAAAATTGGTGGTTTCACAGTTTGTATTTAAATCTTCTTATTCAATTTCAGTTCCTTTGGCAGAGTATCAGACAAAGTCATCATATCTTATAGAAAATAGTTCTGCCTAAACTTTGCGCATGTAACTGATCTTCCATTTTTAAGCAGATCTCTGGGGAAAAAGAAGTCCCATGGGATTAATAGTCCCAGCTTTGTGCTAGATGCTGAAATATAATGGCATCATAGCATACCTTGAGTGTTAAGTACTTCCTTGTACAGAGTTCTTGTGTGGAGCATTCTGTTCACTTCCACTTTACATTTCCAGGCGGTTGCTAGAAGAAGCTGTTGTACTGTGCTTTGTACAATCAGAGAATTGCACCATGTCCTGTCTCTTGGGGCGGCGTTGGATTTTTGTTCTGCTTAGTTGTATCTACTGTGCCTTAATCTAATACAAAAGTATCTGTGTGGAGAGCAGAATGATGGGAAATGTTTGCCCTCGAGTTCTAATGCTGTCTCTCCTATTTCAGTCTTGTTAATGAACAGCAAAACAATGCAACAAACCGACAAGTCTGAGCTTCTCTTTGATATCACAGCAGGCACATAGAATGGCTTCTCCCAGGCATACTGATCGCTTTTACCACATTTATAGTGCTCTAATAAATGCTGCTTGGAGCCGCTCCAGGCAATTGTAATTAATTCTCAGTGGGATGCTCATAGTGGTCACCCCGGATCAGAAAGGTCAGGACTTTGTCTGTGCCTTTACAACATCAGTAAAAATTAAATACCCACTTTCCCCAAAGGTCATCACATGCCAAATACACAAAACGATCAATCTCAATCAGTTTCTCGTTCCCTGCTGTTTCTCATTACTTCTGCAGATATCCTAAAAATTAAAAGTAAACACACAAACAAATCAAAGCAGAAGGCGTTTTTAGTGTTGATCTAATCCTCTCTCCTGTGCAAGCAACTGATGAAGATACAACCGGGGAAAGTGAGAGAGCCCCCTGAGCGCGTGGAGAGCCAATTCACCTATGGGGACTCTGGCTTTAAATAATCTCCCTGCCTTCTTAGAGGGGCTAAAAGAGGAAAATCCAGGCTGGAAAACATCTGTTGCACCGCGGAGGCAGCAGCAATTCAAGGTAGAAGCCTACGGAACCTGAAGGAAAAACGCTTCCCGCGTTGCGGGCGCGGGGCGAGGAGCGAGGGCTGGAGCCGCCGCTCAGCACCATGGACAGGGCGCGCCGGGAGGGACCGGGGCACGGAGGGATGGCAGCGAGCGGACAGGCAGGCAGGGGGACAGGCAGGCAGGGGCAGGGACACGCAGGCCGGGAGAGGGGCTGCCCACCCCGCGGACCCCCGAGACTGCCTCCCCATCCCCGCCAGGCCCCCCGGCAGCCGGCCGGGAGAGGCAGCAGGCTTGGCGAGACGTCTTTCTTTGCTGCATGCGTTTATCGCCAGCTCTCCGCTCTATTTTCTATAACTTGTCATGTCCTTTGAAAAGGGCAATGTGAAATTGGTTGTCGGCTTTCTTTCTGGGGTTTTTTGTTTGCTTTTTGGTTTTGTTTTTGTTTTTGTTTTTGTTTTTTCACTGCTGTGTATCTCGGAACCTGGCAGTTTTGCAAAGGAGGAGGAGGAGAAGGGACGCAGAGACCCCAGTGCAAGCGAAGCATAAAAATAAGGAGAAATAAAGCAGTGTGCGCTTCAGCCAAGAGAGGAAGAGTCCTGCAATGTTATGCACAAAATAAAACAAGTTCTGGACCATTCTAACCACATAGCTACTCAAAACTACGGCCTTCCTGAGGGGGAGAACATCAGTCAGATATTCCTCACTGACATTGGTGTAAATCCAGGTGTCTCTTTCAACGTAACAGTTTTCTCTTTTCAGTGCCAGAGAACACAAATTTGACTCTCGTGATTTTTTAAAAAATATATAAATTCTACAGGAAAAAAAAAATCTGCTTCTTCCTCTGTATTGTTCCTTTATCTGACAAATATTATTTTCTTTCACTGGCATGGTGGAAGTCCTGAGCACATTATCACTTCTTTCAGAAACCATGTAATTTTGCTTGCAAATATCGAGTCCTGTTGTTCAGTATGGGAAGTGCCAGCTTCAGGGCCAAGGAAGCCAGGCTGGCTTAAATAGCAGCAAGTCTTCAAAGGCTATCAGACTCTAGGTATCATTACACTGCTAATTTCCCTTGGGACACTCAATCTCTGCTCATAGGCCCCTCAAAATCCCCTGCAAAGTCTTCATCTCAGCCTCACTCTCTTTACATCAGTCTCCACCTCCCTCTCCTCCTCCACATTCTCACTTCTGCACATCATCTCTCTCACTTTGTTTTTCTTTTTAGTCATTGTGCACCACCATTAAACCACCCAAGGAAGAGAAAATGTTCTAGCCTCACTGCCTTTTCCTCACTGTTCTACTTCCTTCAAAAAGCCAGGGACCCAAATTAAGGGGGTTACCATCACATCATATATGATGTTTTCAGGGTCTCTCTCTTATATTTTACTTTCTTTGACTGCAAATTATTGGCCAGTCAAACTCTGGACAGTACAATCTCAGTTATCTTTGGCTACTCCTGAAGTACAAATGAAAAGAAATTATCTGCCTTCAACTCGTACACAAGATAATTTAATTTTCCATCAAATAGTGTGTCTTGTAAGAGATGCAGACAGATGATGGACTCTGGCTGGTGTTTATTATATGAAGTGCAACAACTCCTATGATGCAGCCCTCCTTTTCTGCTCTATCTATTGATTCCCATCACATAATTAAATTGTGAACTCTGATAGGGAAAGCCATCTTTCATTTCAAGTACTGCTCAGCGTCTGGCCCACCAGGGCTCTGAGCCCTTGTTGATCCCTGGTAAGGCTGCAATGTAAATTGTCAGGGGGCTGCATCTGCCTGCTCACCAGCCTCAAGACCCTGTGCTTGCCTAATGCAGGGGTCTTATATATCCAAGAACACAATAGCTGGAGTGACAGATCACTACAGTGCTATTGTGCCAGAAGTGTTGTTATGAGTATAAAGGATTGAGCCAGTTATTAATCATCTCAAAGCACTTTACACAGGCACAAACATAAATCACAGCACTCCATCCAGTAGGGTAATTACATTCTGCCACAATAAATTCCTTCTAAGATTTCTATCAATAGTAGTATTTTTCACTTCCAGTCCTAAACTTTGCGCTTTGTTGCTTTACACCACTAAATATCTGATGTATTTCTCTTCTGAGGTGATCAATTGCTTTCTGTGGAGATTCAGATGTCCACAGAGCTGCACTATGTTCTTTATGCAGCTGTCAGAGAACTCTAAAAAGCCATTTCTTCATATTGAATTATGTATAAATGCACAATTTTTTACTATAAAGAAAATGCATGAATGATGTTAAGCAAGAGCTTTTTAAGAAGCCTTTTTGAATGCCGGAAGAGTAAACAAGGATTCCTAAATGATATTTAACCCATTATGTCAATGCATCCAAAAGCATCCAGAAAAGAGAGAAAATACTCCAATCTCCTCCTCACTCATCTTTCAAAATCTCCACACAACTTGGACAGTTCTGAATATAAAATGGCAGCTTCATTTGCAATTGGCTATTTATTATTTAGTATACAGTCTATATAGCTGTGCGTTCCTTTATAATACATGAAGGAAGCTTTTAATTAGTAAAGTGGGGAAGATTTGGCCCTTTAGACAGCCACGCTTGAGGGCATTTGAAAAGCCTCGTGGAAGTTTCTGAAGCCTTGCGATGATGCTATTCGTAGGGTTACTCTCCACTAGGGTTAGTAGGGTTAGGTCCCCTAGGGAACTAACCGCTCAGGGTTTGTTCCTCAGAGAGAGCAGTTCCCCCTGAACACAGTAAAGTGTTTGTGTATAAATGGAAATGGCATACCGGAGCACTCCACGCTGGTGACAGTGCAGGTCGTTTCCTTTGTTAAAAAAATTAAATAAAAATCACTTTCCAGCTGCCTTACACAAGTCCTGGTGCACCCTTTCAGCTTCCAAAGAGAAGATAAATGGACCATCTTTTCAAAACAGTATCTTCAAAATTATGTATAACACCTGATACCATCAGTTTTGCAGCTATCTTTGGAAGCGTCTCTGGTTTAGCAGCAAACTAAAGAGATAAGCAAACACATCCTAGGATGTGCATCGTTGCTTGGAAACAATCAGTTTGGGAATGGCATAATCCTATTAGTCTGAGGAAGACCAAAATTTTAATAGACTTCATGCAATTCAGATGCAAACTCTTCCTCTCAAATCAAATTTTACTACACATATAACAGCTTTCCTCTTTTTTTCCCCCCTCCCTACTAAAGGGCATACAAAATGTCTCATGGCATCGCAACAATGAATAATGATGTGCTAAACCTTTATTGATTTGCTTGGCATTCTCATAGACTCCCCACTCCCAAAACATATGCACTGAATTACACACTCATGTTTGCAGTATTAAAAATGCATTACATTCAAAAGAGAAGATTGGAGAACTTAAAGGACTGCTAATGGAATATGGAGGTCCAGATTATTCAAGCTGGGCTTGGCACAAGAGCACATCTGGGTGCACAGGAGGGATGCTGACACCACAGTTTGAGGCAACTCAATCAGCTGGCACGTCTGATTGGAGTCCTGCTATTGTGAATGGAGAAACACTGGGATCTCCCGTGGCTGAGCCAGAGCAGGGGCTCGCTTACTGTCCTACACTTTCTCTGCTGAGTACAAAAGGAGCCTTACTGCCTGAAAAGATCACTGAAGTTGAGCAGAGCCTCAGGCCTACTCTGATGTATTTTCAGCTGCCTCAGGAGTCGACACCCTGGGACTGCCTGCAGCACAGGGAAGCCCTGTGCTCATGCTGTGGTGCCAGAGTGGAGGGTCCTGACTGCTTTCCTCTGCTCTAGGATGTAGATATGTCTAGTGATGACTCATGAAGACAACTTTGCAAATTCTAAGTGATGCAATGCATCAAGAAAGAAATAGAAGTTGAAGTCTGTAGTCTTGCATAGCTACATTTCCAATTTCAGGAGTACCAAACTAGGCATTGAAATCCATCTTTATTCAGAGAGATTCACAGGCTTTCCAAGTGATATTACTTCCTGCCTCATGGCCGTGGCTGCTGGCTTCAACCCAGTCAAGAAGGAGAGTTATCTAACCTTACTGTATCAGTGTGAAATTCACCTATTGGCTGTGGGCAGCTCCTTCTCAACAGATATCAGGATCAGAGCCACTGCAACAACCCAGATTCATTTCATGCCTGTTCAGCAGCCACACAAAGAATGGGAGCAGCCTTACCAACACATTTGCTTTTTCACCCCAAGACACTTCTCTCTGAGGCAGGGTTGAGACTTGCAGGACAGGAGTAATGCTGAGATACTACTGATGTTGCCTGGACTGAACTCCATTAGCTCAGGCTGTCAAGCAAGCTTGCACTTTTGACATTAAAAGCATGAATTGCAAAAGTATAAATGGGAGATGATTCTCAAAAGGCATTTTTTATAGCCAGCAGAAAGCTTCATGCCAATTGCTTTAAAAGGCTTTGAAAGTTTTCCAAGACAGCACAACACAGGCCCAGATCACTCTTGCTGGTTTAGCTTCATAATTGCCTTCTCTTTCAATATTCACTTATTTTTGTCTTCAGCTGAGTGTCTCCTACCCTGCTGCCCAAGTCCTCTCTCACTGCCAGTATCCTTCATAAAGGGAAGAACAGAGCTTCCTTTCCCACCCCACAAACATGGCTTGTCTGTGCCACAGACCGTCGCGTGCAGAAGCACAAGGTGCACTTACCCAGCTGTGCCCAAAACTATTTCCAGCATTCCCAGCATGAAGTATGAGGAAGAAAGTCCAGCTCTGAGGTGCAGCACAGCTGACTGCCAACTCCTAAAACCTGGAGTGACCCCACAGCATTTGGCAATTTCTGCTTGGCCAACACAATGCTCACAAAGCTTAACCTATTCTGTCACCAAGAATTACCTGACCAGCTGAGAAGAGGAAATGTTTGTGTTTCAGCCAGCCCCTCTGAGTGCTGGGTTTTCCTGAGACTGGTTTCTGCAAGTAACTTGAACAGAAGATCACACTCTAAGCTCTAACACTCATTCTGGAGGTTCCCAGAAGCCTTTCTTCACCTGCATAATATCTAATAATAATAATTCAGCCAGTGCTGGAGCTCCTATGAATTTTAAATGCAGCATTTGGATCAGAATTTTTCTAACCTTCTTTGCTGCCATTTCTGCACATGTTGCTGAAGAGCTGGTCTGACCTGAGCTCTCGGAGACTATCCTAGACTGTTTTGCTGTTGTCTGGACCTACTGGGCACTTTCCACCTTGAGATCTCCAGTGGTGCTGTCCTCACTCCTACATCCAAGCATTGAGAAAATTTTGAGCGAGCTGCTTCAGAAATGCAAATCAGTGGATAATAACATTTTCTCACTTGTGTTCCTTAACTATTTTTTATGTTAGTAAGAAATCTTTCTTTTTTCTTCTCTTTTCTACACTTTCAGCACTTTAATGACTAGCCTACTTCTCATTTCTTGCTCTTTGGATTTTTTATATATTGCTAATGATAACATTTTTATCTTGGAAAGATTTCTTGGGTTCTTCAGCGTCTAGCCAAAAGATTCTTCCATATTAGTATTTAATTGGTAGCTGTCTGTTATGTACGTGGGATAGAGCTGTTGGTGCAGCTGGCTGGTCTTAATGGTCATCTTTTGCTGGGAAGACGTCAACACAGCATGAAAGTGATGGCGTCAAAGTAGCTGAACCCCCATTTTTATTTTCGTCTCTTAACTTTTCCTGGCCACAATCTGCAAGAGCCTTTCTACTCTGGAGTTGTACCCCCCTCAGCCTTCCAGTGACCACCCCATAACTGCAAGGAGAAGGGTTCAACTCCACATGTGATCTGAGCTCTTTTTACTTTCCTTGGCCCTGCAGGAAGCCTGGGTTTGGGATGGCTGTGGATGCTGTTCACATGGAAATGACTGCAGTAATCAGAATATTCTTTGTGGTATGAGTGGCCACTACAGGCAGCAGAGGCTGACATCAGCAAGGAGAGGTGGGTGAGCCAGTGGCATGGAGCCAGCCAGGTGAAAAGGGGAACAGCCAGGGAGGTGAGCCTGGTAGTACCAAAGGAATAACTGTGTGTCCAGTAAGGCAGGAGGCAGCAGATCATGGCAGAAGGCGAGTGTGCACGTGCTGAGGAGTGAAGAGCTTGCCCTGTTTGTCACAGAGCACGACAGACGGGATGAAGGATGAGTCACAAGTGCTAAGCTTTGCTGAGAAGATTAAACATTTCAAGCACCAGCACCCATAACCCCGTAACCACAGCACTGCCACTGCTCATAAGGGGCCCTTACATGTAGTGCTGAGTTTCCAAGGTCTCAGGGCTGAGGTTCATTAGCCCCTTTTTTGTCTGAATTTTTCCTTTTTCTGCCTAGAGCTTCCTTTTAAGCATGGTTAGCTGTATCTGCTTTTTTTTTTTTTTCCCTAATCACCAGGCAGGTATGCTTGATTAGTATTCCTTTTGCTTGTCTTTGCAGGCTATAACCATGATGTTTACGTTGACAGTAGCAATAAAGAGCTCTTCCATGCAGAATGAAGCTTTCGTGTCTAAACACAGCGAAGTGGTGTAGAGGAAGGCAGGATGATAAAAAGAGGGGCAGAGTCTGACATGGCAGAGCCCAGGGCTGTGAACAACTCACCAGTGGTCAGTTACAGAAATGAAAATCTCGGAGCTGCACAAAACACATTCCAGGGGTAGCAACAGCAAAGAACAAGTATCTACCATAAGTAAGATACTCTTGCAATGCAGAGTGGCAATCAAGGTCTGAACTAAATTAGCAAACTTACAGAAATTATCCCCATTGTCTCCTAAGGGGAGGAGGAAGACATTATCAACCTGACAAGGTACACAAGGATGCTGTTGCCCCCTATCTCCTTGGTATGAAGCCATCAATCTGAGCACCCAGAAGGGCAGTGGAAAGGGTCGCAAAACACTGGAAGAAGGACCAGACACTAGGAGTGGGTATAACAATTTTAACTGTGTTGTTGTTATTGAAACTTTTCTATAGTAGTATTTTTTGCTTTTATTTCCTTTCTTTTCTGTATTAATTAGGTCTGGATTAATCAGAATTCTTTTGATCAGATCATTTAGATTTCAGTTTTGCTAACAGCAGATTCTTACCCCTATCCAGTGTGCTTCCTTTTTGTCCATAACAAGATTTTGAGCTTAACACGTTCAATAAATCCCCAATATTTTGGGGACTGAGGGAATTCCTGATTTCTCTCTCTGTTAACAGCTACACACACCAGGCACCTGAAGGCACTAACATTCTCACCATTTTCCCAGAGCAATGTGAGTAAGAGTGGGAAAGAGATGCTCAGTAGTTGCAGAGCATCCATTACAGTCACTCAGCTGGAGCAGCAGTTTCACTGAGGCCCTACATAACCTCCCTGCTATAAAGGATTTCTAATTCCTGTAAGAAACCTTGCTTTTTCCCATGGCTCTGCAGTGCATGCAGATAATTCCCACCAGCTCCTAACAGCTCTATTCTATGTGTTTTAATGTGCTTTTCTGAGTACGACAGAACAAGGTCCTGAAAAGTGTGAGATCATCCCCAGCACCTTTGGTTTTGCACTGTAGCAAAGGGGCTGTAACACTGTATTGAGATGGTTTTTAGCCAAGCACCACAGAGTAGAAGAAATTCCCAGCTGGTATGGGACATGTAGGATCCATTATCCCTGTTCCTTGCCCATAGAGGCAGACTCAGCTCTTCGCTATTCTGGTTTTATGGTCATTTTGCCTGAGGAGAGCAATTTAAAGCAGGTGCAGCATCACCAAGAAATGAGGCCAGTGACTTGGAGTTTCAAAAGGATTTGAGCACCTAGATACAAGTACAGCCTTGCTGAAAATACCCCACACTCCTCGGGATACTCCTCCCTCTACTACTGACTACTTGGAACAGTTTTTCCCCTGGTTATTTCAGCCCTTCCAACATTTGATTAAAAATGTCCAGATCTCTGATGAAATTGATGAATTTAGGAGACAAAATGCCAGCATTTCCTTCCATAATCACTGAGATAATCCACTGAATTTCCAAAGCTGCTACCTGCAAATCTCATTCAATATCGGCAGCTCCAGTGGGAATTCAGTGCCTCTGAGAGTCCAACAAGGAACAAAACCAGAGGCTAAAGACAAACTGCAGAGGATATTGGTGAAAGAAATGGAAGAATAATTTTCTGAGAGATGTGACATTCCCTGTAGAAAAGGATGTCCAGTCTAGCTGCTGTATAGAGTTTTAGGTTGCTTTTGACAAAAAAAAAAAAAGGAGAAATTCTAATTATGAATATGTACAAAACAAAGTTTTCACTGGCAAATTATCACCTAAATCCTTTGCAGAAAAAGTGAATTAAAGAGGAATTTGAGTGGGAAAGTGACTGTGCTTGGGTCAGGAGATCAATCCCCTATGCACAGTGTATATGCCTTTACAATGTGCATGCATTTTCCTTGTGTTTTCCAACTTTCTTTCTGCCCTTTAATTTAAGGTTGCCTGTTCTGAGAGTAAATGTCTCACAGCTGCAGAAAGGAAGTCGCAGACAGCCTGTAATTTACTGCCAAGCATCACTCTGAAGAAGTTTCCAATTTGTGATAATGGTATTGTTCCTTCAATTCTGTTCTTGTAGCTCATCCTTCATTACACACAACACTTTACAAAGCCTTCTGTGCTTAGCAGCATTAGCCCCTCAAGCAAGAGATTACAGTAAGAATATTTAAAATTTTATTACTGCAGCCTTTTTTCCAAGTCCCTGGTGGCAGTAAGTACAAGGTATGAGTGGGTGGTGCCAGGAAAAATCATCCTTGTTTATGTCAGGCAACAAATAAACCCCACATGTATAATACAACTTGACATAATAAACTGTCAGTGCAATTAGCACTTAGATTAGTAATTTTAAAATTCAGCTGTTCAGCAATGACTCAAACGTTGTATGTCATCTTTCAAGTAACAATATAAATAGCTTTAGCAAGCTAAACAGACACCTGCAATTTATTGCTTCAAAATGCACTTTTCCATTCCAGATATCTCATCTTTTTCCAGATAAAACTGAAGATGATTCAATTAAATGGATGAACTTTACCCAAAGCAGTCTGAGGCTCAGCTAGGAGTGTATAATCTGCGTCCGTCCTGGATGGACTGGGGAGGTGCACATTTGCCCCACAACAGGCCATTTCTCTGGTAAAGAATTTGCATTTTACTGCTTTCCCAGGCAAGAAATGCATCATCTCTTACCTCTAAGGAGGGGTGTGGGTGTGCAGGGAGAACCAGAGCATGGAATCACACAGGCAGGATTCAAAGCAGACAGATTTGCTGTTTCTTCAGGTTAAAGCTTTGGTTTGCTTCTAATTATGATACTGATCAAATTGACATAGGATTCAGATCGGTGAACCCCAAATTTATTTTGATGTGTGATATTGGTCTTGTTGAGTTTTCCCATCAGTGACTTTCTCCAGATGCATTAGTTGGTGTCACCAAGGGCCTCCCGAGGAAGGGGAGCACTCAGCTCTGCTGCAGAGCCGTCATTGGCAGACCATGTGCAATTGCCCAGGATCTGTGGCACTGCACTTGGCTCACAGGTTATTCCGCATTGCATCAGTACCCAGTGCATCCTCTTGAGTGTTACAGTTAAATGGCTAAGCTTTTCCTCGTCTGTGTTCCAGTATGATTTTTTCTTTCCCCCAACCAGGAAATATCTTTCCTCTAGAGAAATCATATCCAGTGCCTTTTGAGGAGTCTCTGGTTTACCTTGTTTATAAACCTATTTTATACCATAGCTGAAACCCCACTGCCTTATACCCCATGTCTTTCTTTTCATCTTAGTATGATGAGAAAGAGGGAAGCATGCGAGCACGATCTTCATCTACTTCATGGAGAACTGAACCAAAGCATGGCCTGTGTGCATCCAAGAAAAGTTTTTCTGACTCTGGTAATATATATCAAAAGAAAACAGAAACAGGAATATGAATGATCCACATTTTTCCTACCAATCATTAGCTATATTGAACACCAGGTCAATAAAGTTTTGTAGTCTGATAATTTCTTTGAGTAGAATGAACTCAGACTAGGCAGCCAAGTTGATATGGTATTTGTGAATTTAGATTTATTTTTCAAGACCAAATTTTGTCAGGTTTTGTAAAGCTAATGTGCCCCCAATGATGTTAAATATAGAGGTGATATAATTAGAAGGTAGTTCATTGTTAATCAATATTATAAAGATGTCCGAATGCTTTGGTCAACAGATCATCATATATGGTTTTAAATAAAAGTGCAAGTAAGATTGGTAGAGAAAAAGTCGTATTTTCAGAGCAATTCTTTGGATGATTTTTTTTTTCCAAAAAGCATTCCTGTCTTGTTCTGACAAGATGAGAAATTCAGCTGCAGAAAAAAGAAACTACAAGACTGTGCATTGTGAGAGGGCTGAAAAAAATCTACAGACAGAAAATGCTTCCTTTGCTTTCTGACTTCTTACAGAAATCTGTAGTCTCTGCCAGTGATTTTTGTGTGATTCGTCAAGAGTAAATCCAGCAGATGTTTTACCCAGGCTCTGACTCATTGCAATATAACAGAAGTAAGAAGTGTCCTCTGTGTAATTTTTTCCTCTTTTAGTATTAATATCTGCCTACTAAAGTAATTTCTTAAGTAAAATGCGCTTTCCTGTACCTCTAGCATATTATAATACAGAACTTTTACTTGGATTTCTACAGGAGGTGGTACTTTTGGTTTTCAGGGCTTGGTGGCACATGCAGCTGTGTAGGTATGAGGCATCTTTGGGCAGCAAGGTCTGTCTTGGCAGCCCTTATATTCTAGGTATTGCCCAGATTTCCTTAGTTAGCAAAGAGCTCCATAGCAGCAGAGAACCCCAGAAGACGTCATGAAACCTGTATGAACAGCACATTAAACACCAGTTGCAGAATAATTACTGTCCCTCTTTGAATGGCTGTCCACATGCAGTCTGACCAGCAAGCTGTGACTTCACCTCGCCTGCAAATGAACACGATTAACTGGGGTGGTACTGCAGGCTGGCTGTTAACGGTGGGAGACATTTCAGGGACCAGTCCCTAGAGGAGAAGAGAGGCTGGGAAAGATGTTGCTTCTGCTTGCTGAGGACAGTGTACCACCAGAACTCAGCACTAAGAGATACCAGCTCGAAGAATAGGCTTTGCCAGACATTCTGTGAGTCCTTATGGACCTGACTGCATCTCAGGGTGAAGGCTCCCTCACATCTCTCCTCTCCTTGTTAATGTGTTTGTGATACCTGCAGATTAGCACCCTCACCAGGCCCCTCTGAGCCCACCCCAAGAGTAAACACAGATACTGCTGGTAAGACAAAGCCCCATTTAACCACCAAGAGATAAGTTCAGGTTTTTGTTAGATGAGTGCAAACTAAACTGCCAGCAAAGCATAAATACAGTTTTAATCTCAGCCCTGCAACACAATGTGTCTGTTTGCTCAGGCTCTCTTACCTAAAACATATCTCTGCTCTCAGAAGAAAGGACTGAAGGCACCATCCCACCATCATGGTGTCAACCTCTGCCATCCAGAAGCAGAGACCTCTTCCCCAGTGTGGAGCTGTTAACAGACCTTAGGACTGGAGTCAGAGGTAAAAAAGCAAATGCTGAGAAGGATATTTAGGAGTCAGACTAAGGATTACCTTAAATATCTACATAGTGTCTTTTTCCTGGTCTCAGGACAAGATAATGTAATTAATTTCTATAACGTCATACGCCCTATAACTGATCACAGGGGGAAAAAATGGTGAAACTCATCTATTTTGCTGTCTACTTGCAGCCCAGATGCCCGTTTAAATATTTCCTTATTTCTATCCTTCTGCCTCCAGCAAATGTCACAATCAGCACAAGAGAGCTTCTGAAAGCCTTGTTTTCCTCTGAGAGCCTGAAGTAACCCAAATAATATCAATGGGCTGTGGCTAGAAAGTTTCACAAGGGAGGAGAATTAAGCCAGTTGAATAAACATGGATCAGCTTTGGCTATCACCTCAGGGTGAAATCTCTAGGTCACTTTGGCTGAAAATGACAGTATGAAATGGGTCAGGCACTCAGGCCTTGGCTCCCCATTTTCCAGGCCCTAAAGTCAGTCTTCACAGACAAAGCAAGCAGGGAATGTTTTCCTGCTGACCCACTGGAGTTAATGGGCTCGGGGGGGGGGGGGCGGGCAGGGGAGGGCTGGGGCCTGCGGAAAGAAGGATAGGGACAATCCATGCTCAGGGAGTACAGAGGGGACAGAAAGGGAGCAGAGCATTGTTGCAGCAATGGTGAGCTCCTGCAGCCCCATCCTACTGCACCCCAGTTCTCTGCACAGTCGACAGAAAGGAATAATTGTGTTTTGAAAAGGCTGGGTTTAAGAGACACAATAAATTTCCTGACTGACACCTCCCTGGTAAATGTGTATAAATTCCCTGGGATAACATGCCGCTCGGAGAATTACAGGCTGTGAGTGCTTGGGTAAGTTTTACTGCTTTGGTTTCAGTAGGCTGGCTAATGGCTGTGAAATTCCCTCCCAGCTCCTAGTTTGAGCGCTACATCCACAGTTTAAAAGCACCCACATGTTAGTTAAAGAAAGAGGCTGCATGGGCTGTATGTTATGTTATACTCCTTGATGGAGCTAGAGGGATACCAGAAAGCCCACTTCAGCAGCAAAGCTGTAACCTTAAGTGAAAAAATACACAGAAAACCTTCTACAGAAAAACCCAACAACAACCAAAAAAAACCCCTCCAAACCAAAAAACAAAACACATGAGCTTTGAGCACCAGGAAGAATAGAGTCCTAGTTCTGCAAAGATATTATCAGCAGCCACTGCAGCACCTATTGTTTCTATTCATAAGCTCCCTCCCGTATCTTTGTCTCTTTTACTACATCAGTTTCAGGCTACTGAGAAATTCCTTGGTTCCCAAATCAGGCTGAAGCCACTGTAACCCCTGGATGCACTTGAAAGCAGCTGATTCTGATTTGTTTTTTGCTCTATTATCTCACGTTTCCTCCCTTGACCTCTTGAAGAGATACCATTCAAACACTCTGAAAAGAAGCTCTGACTTGCTAGTTACATAAACTTTCAAACAAAAGGCATGCATAATTAGATTGCCCAAATTTGTGCAGTAGCAGAAGCCTTATTAACAGAGAGTAACCCTACAAAGACAGCTTTTTCTTAACCAAAGCAGAACTACGGTGCTCTGAGACTGAAATGCTGAGAACACTTGGACAGTACTTACCTACTGCAGTCTTGTAGATGACATAATGCTGTTAATTAATGGACTCCAGAGAGTATCTTTTGTTTGTCTTTGTCTACAAGCTCATTTAAGTAAAAACGTTTCCATCGCTGACTTGCACTCTCTTTTAGGGGCCAATTCCGCATTGCATTTGCAGATGAACAGCCAGCACATAAACAGAGCAAAATAGCTGTATGGCAAAAAAAGGGCCATGGGGAGTTTTTCTCCATCCCAGAGAGCTCAGCTCATCTGGAAGGAGTCCAGCGGCCTTGCACAGGCACAGAGCAGTGCCTTTGGAAGGTTGAAGAGCGTGTTTGATTCTGATCTTGCATCCCTGCAGACACACAGCTTCTGTGTATTCTGGGTGAAAGCTGTGGGTGCACAAAAGGAGGAGTAAAACTGCCTTTATAGTCAAGGCAATCTCTGGCTTTTGAGAACAATTTTACTTCTCTCGAAGCAGACATTAGCTTAGGTATGTTGGATGCTTGGCAAAGGGTGCAAAGGATGTGTCTGCACTATTGTTCTGATTTGGACCACAAGTGACCTTCAGAAAAAATGAGTCTCCTGATCAGCTCCATGGAGCTTCCCACGGATCCTGAGAACACCCAAAACACTCCTCCCAGGATCCTTCTCTATAATTTAGGGGGAGCTTCAGGCAATCAAACAATTGTCGAATTGCAAAGCTTGACAAAGCAGTTGTTTACCTCCCAGCAGGTGATACTCTGTTCTTCCTGAGCAGCAGCCCCAAAGTCTGATTAATGAAGTCTGACCAAGACATTAAAGGAAAACCTGGACAGGGTGGCAGTGGCAGATGAGGATGGATTTAAGGCCTCGTGAACTTCTTGGATCTCAAGCAAGTGCAGAGCTGGCTGTTTCCTCATGGAGATGTGATGAAGCCCAGGGTCACCAGAGCTCCAGTTCAGCTGATAGACTATTGAGCACCTCCCATCATTCCTTAACTGGGCCAAGGGCACAGCTGGGATGGGGAATTCAATTTGAACACTATAGCTTGGTGAGGAAGTATTGATTTCCCTCTCTCTTTCATTTCTGGGTAGACATTTGTCACCCAACCCTATTTTTTTCTTGGAAAAGAGATACTTCAATGGATAGTCCTCTGGATGTTAGTTACAAGGAAAATATTTTCATAAAAATAAAATTAATTTCTTTGGGCTCAAAACATCACTGGAAATTAATGGACATCTAATAAGAAGTTCAATGTCCAAAGGCAATGATGTTGAATTTGGTTGTTTTTGGTTTGGTTTGGGTTTGTTGCTTTTTGTTTGTGGAGGGGTTTTTTTGGTGTGGGTATTGTGGAGGTCCTCCTCCTCCTTCTTTGTCAGAGGGAGAGGGGATCTATGTGAGTGCTCTGCCTGCCTGCACCAAAGGCTCAATCACCCTCTTGCCCTCCATCAAAATGATCCAACTTTCTGCAAAAAGACAAAGCAGGGCCTGCCCAAAATCAGGCTCTGCTGCCCCTTACTGAAGCACATTGCTCTGGGCCAGTCCTTTATAGGGTTTGTAATAGTAGTTCCATCTTGGCCATGTGCCTTGGAAAACAATGTGTTTCTGGGAGAGAAATGTGGCGCTGCTGTCAGCTCCCAAATAGCCCTAGCCATGTCCCACATTCTCCTGGCTCTTCAGTGAGCCCCTTGGACATATCCACGTGGTTGTTGCTTTCATGTGCACTGACTGCAGCACCGTAGCACAGGGAACAACCCTTCATTTGATATTTGTACAGAAATTCACAAGATGATGTTTGGGGTAGCTTGGTTTGGGTTTGGGGGGGTTTGTTGTTGGGGTTTTTTTATTGTTTCTTTGGGGGGTTGGTTTTGTTTTGGGGGGTTTTTTGTTTGTTTTTTGGTGTTTTTCTTTCTAGAAAGAAATACAAAAAGAAATACAAGAAGAAGTAGAAGATGATATTAACACAAGACCTTCAGAAAAACAATTGTGCTCTGATAAAATGTCTAACGTAAAGTAGTTCTGACCTAGGCAGGTTCTCACCAGAGGAACAAGGGTGATCCTACCTTTTGGAAACTTTCTGGTAGGCTGCTCACTCAGTCACTTTCTCTAGCAGCAAACTAGAAATGGAGCTGCCTTGGTGCTTATGGCTTTTAGCTCTAGAGAACAGGTGCTCACAACTCTGACTTCCTTGCCATAAAGGGAAGGCAAGAAATCTATGAGTTTATCTTCATTCCCCTGAGCAAATCTGCTACCAGCTATGGTGCAGCAATCTCCATTCGTCCTTCGACGTGATGCCCTCTGAGATTCGGGAGAGGGGAGCCTTCTCTCTCCTGCCAGTGCTCGATGTTAAACTGAAGGGCTGCAACATTATCACTGCTGCATCTCTCACTGTCCAGGACCCGCTGCATGCCGTAACCTATGGACACAAGATTCTTGGGACGGGAACGTGGAGGAGACCAAAGCTACCAGAGACCTGCTCCACTCTCTCCTCACAGTCCCACCCTCGAGTGTTTCCCTGCTCCCATCTCTCTTGCTGGAGACCAACCCATAAGCTTTACCCCGGCAAGAGGCTTTCTTGCTTGGTACCTGCCCGTTGACTTTCTCTGGCATCTCTTGAGTCTCTGCTGCCCATCTGCCTCCCACAAGAGCCTGGCAGCCCAAAAGCTTTGGCTCAGCAAAGATGCTGAGGGGATTCCACCGTAGCCTCTCCTAGCAGGCTGCTTTCTTCCCTCTGCCTTCTCCCTAATGCCTTGGGAGGCCATGTGCATTCCGTGGAGCCAAGCAGCCAACAGCAACCTCAAGCAAGATTTTTTTTGTGGCTTGAAAGCATTTGCTGGAAGCACCAGGCTGCAGGAGGGGTAGAGAAGGCCACTGTGTGTTGGACACTTCAACCTGTTCTTTGGCCATCACAGGAACTTCTGAACTTGGCAAAGTTCAGGCCCTTTCCAGCTTCAAACAGTCTTGGCAAAAACAATGTCTGCCACTCCGGAGATTGCTGTGGACCAGAAGAAAGAGGCAATTAATGTAATTCTGCTCCTTAACCTCCTGTGACAAGGCTTGAGAGAAGGAAGGGGGGGGAAAAAAAAGTGTGATGGGAGGAGGAGGAGAAGGAGGTGGGAAATACCTCAGCACTTTAATGAAGACTTTTCAAAATGTCTCGCACCTTGTCCCTGAATCTGAATCTCTTCCAGAAATGAATACCAAGGAGCGTGGTGCTGTTTTCTAGGCAGCCAGGGTGAAAATGCAAGACACCTGCACTGGTACATATGTTTTGGTTGATCTGGGTTTTCCCTTCTTTTGTTGAAGTTCAAAAAGCATGGTTCAAAAGGTTTAAGTTTGCACTTCAGACCTTAGGGAAAAGATTTCTTCCCTTGGAGGAGGAAGGCTGGTTTTGTGACAAAATTAGTATTTTTCTTTTGTGAGGCTCTTAGAAACTGACTTTACAGAGAATAATATTTTAAACAGTTTGACTAGAAGAGATTGCAGCCTTTTTTTGTGTTGCAACACGCTGGAATACTTGAAATTGTCCTTCGGGTACAGCATCCTTTCCAAGACCTATTGACAACCTCCTTGGATAAACCCATGGAAAGGACACCCCACTCTCGAGGTGAGGGATCCTGAGATGTCCCCTTCTTCTCCTCTCTGCCAGAGCTCTGTGCCCACCATGGCCCACCTTTTCCACTGGCACCCACTACTCCGGACAGGGCTACGGGTCCCCCAGAAAATCCACAGGGAATCATCTCCCTCTTATGGTGCGATCCCGTACTACACTTGGGTGCGCCTCTCCCAGCTCCCCGGTGTTTGCTGGAGCGGGCAGGGGGACAAGCAGGAGACACGGCAAGAAAACCATAGCAAGAGTGATATAACATGGGGATGGGCTGGAAGCTGGACGAAGGGATAACTGCTAGGGGAGG